>RDPX01000150.1:1758365-1778019 GCA_003991215.1 Morbakka virulenta
AGATCAAACATTCCCGCTCAAACAGCAGACTTGCCAGTTAGTTGCCTGACCTTAACTGGTTGTGCATGTCCCGAAAAGGCTGACACATCACGCATTTCTGTTTAACGGGTGGGAGTAGTGGGGGGGCATCATATCTAGGTGTCGTGAGTATGGATCTCTTGTTCTGAAGGGCTGAGTACCGAGTTCTTACTTTGTTACTTAGTCCTAAGGTCTTGGGTAAAGCCTCGCTACGGAGACCGTTTTAAGCAGAATTGGTCACCTAAACTGGGAAACCTAAACAGGCCCCAACTGCAAGGTCATATGCTGTTTTAATTAACATCAATATCGCACACACTTGGGTGGGATGGATGCACCCAGCTTACCCATATCGGGCTGGTAGTGGGATGGGTTTGCTGGGGTTTCTTCCCCTGAGTCCCCCGTGGGCTCGTATTGCTCCACCACTCAACAACAACAACAACAACAATAATAATAATAATAATAATAATAATAATAATAATAATAACAATTCGTTCTCTCTCTTTTTTTAACGTCAATATTGCAGCCAGAGAAGTGAAACAACAGACAGAACTTTCAAAGAAAAATTCAAATAGAAGACACCAGTTCCCATAAATCTTGTTTGAAATTAATCACTAGTTTATATTCGAAATTTTGAAGGAACCGATGCATACGCAGTTGGCATAGAGGCCTCCAGGACAAACGCAAACATCAGTCAATTAATCGACTTCAAGCACAGTAAAGGAAATAGTCTACAAAGGGTTAAAACCTATTTTAAGAAGGAAAAAGATCAAGTGATTATAAGCCTCCTGGTGACAGTGATAAAACCTATTTGGACTTTGCCGAGTATACTGCAGGCAAAGTTTTGTCCGGCATCCGATAAAACCTCTCTCATGTTAAAGGACATTACCAAAATTGCCACAGAAAAAAGGCTAACCAAAATACAACATCATGAATTTAGCACTGAGTTCTCCTTAGTCTATGCATTGAGTGATTTCATGTACCAAACTAAGGAAAACGTGAATTCCCTATAGATTTCTGATATTAATTTGGATTTCCTTGCTAAATCTAAATGGGAGTGTTTTTATAAAGTAAAGTCTACTTTTTCACAGCTCACCTCTGTATTGTATATTTTCGTGTCATTTCAACCAAATCTGTAAAAGGGATAACTGATATTTCTTGAAACTTAATAATGAGTTATACCTGTTGAGTTACTAATAATATGCAGTTTTAGAGAAGCATTCAACAAAATAAAATATTTTATAAACAGAGCAAAACAAAGTTATTTGAAGTTCGAAAGACAAACTCCACTGAATTAAAAATCGGGAGAAAACACCAATCTTGTCAATTTATGGCGTCGTAAGTCTACCAGTTAACCAAAACAACCAAACCACTACAAAATAATTTTACATTGGCGAAACCGACAACAAAAAACTGCTTTCAGGAAAAACCGCAGTAAAACTGATTTTGTTTTTATTTACCTATAAGCACTCTAAATAATAGTGTTTAAATAAAACTTTGCGAATATACCAAACCGATTACTAGTCATAGGAGACATTGGCAAAATTTAAGGAACCAATGTAAAACTGCAAGTTGACTACACAGAAACATCTGTCACATAAACAGAACCACGAATTCTCATTGCACTGAGGAAAAACGTCAAGAAATAATTAGACTATCTGGAAGCATTAAACTTAATCGAGAACATTACTAACGATAACACGTCGTCATTGGAAAAGCAAGTGGTAATCATTCCAGAAGGAGATGTCGATGTGAAAGTATGCTGTGATAGGCGAAAAGGAATACAGTCGTATGTTAAATCAATTCATTTTCGGAAAAGTAATAAGGACATTCAAAGTTTCCTTAGGCTTATTAATCACCTCAAAAGATACATTCCGGTACATTACAGTACTTCTATGGCATCATAGCGAGCCTTAACCAAGAAAATGAGAAGTTTGTATAGATTGATTCACACCAGATTTTTCTCACTTTATCTAATAGACATTCCATCATGGTTTTAAAAGACGCTAATGACACTAAGAACAAGAATGGGGTCAGAGTTGTTAGCTGCTCATTCTGAACATTAACGAGCACTGAGGCAAGGCTCAAGGCAAGCGATAAACGCTAAAATTGTTTATACTTACCAGGTCGTAAAGTTAGCATTTTCGGCGACAATAACGCATTGTTAAAAGCAGTGCCGGAATGTTACCGTGGATAGAGTCTTCAACTAAAAAAAATAGATTATATGCAGTGTAATTATCAAACCTTTGTTTGGTGCAGCATTGTGAGAATTCGCTAGCGGTGGCGTATTATTTAAAAGTAAGGTTTAGTTTTCTTATGGAATTAAAAAAACGCTAGCCCAGACAACCAGAGGGAAAAGTGACTTCGTGGCAGCCTTAGACCAAATCTTAAGAAAAAAGAAAAAGGATTAAAACAAAATGAGCTTACAGAGAAGGTAGCAATCAAGAGTAAATCGTCTACCAAAGAGAATGCAAGCGAAAGAGTAAGAATTCCTATTTTAGTCATATTCATTCCTTTCAAAATAAGAAACCATCATTCTATATGTCACATAAGTTGATATGGCACGTGGTCCTCTTACCATAGCTCTACAGCTTACTGCCGATTCCGAAATCACTGAAAGTATATTATGGATGTGGCCAGGAGTGTAACGGTATTTTTCCCCTGGTTCCTATGTTTTTACTCTTTGTACTACTTTTTAACTTCTATTCAACGTATTTGTCCACGTATACCCACTCCATGTGCTTGTCATGTGTATTGTAGCCTTTTGAGTGTTACTATTTCACGTGTGTCTGTTGATCTTTTCCTGTTATTCTTGGCTGACCTTTAGTGGCCCTGTGATCATTTATCTCTGATTGATTTTCTAACTTTTGTAAATTCTCTTTACAAACTGATATAAAACATTGGAGAGGAGATTGTAAGTGCAGTCGAGGGAGTTAAGTGTAATATGTTGTGCTTTAAAGATCGCTTGTCGGCCTTTCGACTAGATTAAGCATGCTGTCTGGCGCGTAAGAGCGGCTCTGATTACAGATTTGGAATTTCTTGCCTCAGGGTAAGTTGGTTTTTCAGTGCTTTTGTGTTTTTGTTGCTGCACATGCGCAGTTTTTGAATTTACCTTTTGAAAATGTTTCCTTTTGTACAAAGGTTTTTTGATAAGCCTGTTAAAAATGCAGCTTGGAGGACTATTGCTCTCACTGTCCTTTACAGTGGGATTTAAGACTATAGTTTTCTTGTAGATGATTAAGGTGATGATATACTGTGTGCTCCGTCTGAAGTAGTAGAACTTCTTGCTGTTGCAATCAGTCCTTTTTCGTTAGAATCCACTGCCTTTTATCCTAAGCGAACATTCTTAGCTCCAGGAGTCTTTGCAGCAGTTCTCAGAGTTCCTAGTCCTGCGTCTCTGAGGTATGCTCTTAGTACACCAAGTGGATTTGTGCAGTGTCTTCCCTTGCGGGCCTTGCATTTGTTGGATTCCACTACAGAAAATTCTAAGGCTTTTTGTGCTGGTGTGCCTTCTGGCATCCGAAGTATTTGTGCGAACATTGACCAAATATATTGAACCCCTTTTCTATATAACAGAAAATGGCCAGTTGAATTTAGAGGACTACAACTTGACCATGGTGCGTACTTGTATCGACGTAAAGGGTTTGTACTAAATCTACAAACCAGTGTTAGACAACTGCCAGACAAGTCGAGACTAATGGTAGACAAGTCAAAAGCCACTTGTTCTATGGAGCCCATATGTCTGAATTAATAAAAAGGGGCACTTTTGTAACAATAACTATTTGTTTAGATATACAACGCAAATACCAACAATTTATCACTTAAACTTATAAGTGAATACTCATTAGAAAAATACGAAAAATATATCTTAATGAGAGCCTATAATTCCGCAGTGAAATGAGTGGTAAACAAAATATACAACATGAAAAAGTGCTTTTAATTAAAAAAGGTTTGGAAGAGGCGTATACAGCGGCATTAGATAGTCCAGTGACGTACGTTTTGAAGAATCCAGCACAAATATAAATATTCAGCAATTGTGTAATGCGATAAAATGGAAGCAAGAAGGTAGCTGCAATTTGGAACTAATAGAAAGAATGATTCGAGAACAAAAATGAAACAATAAAATTCATGCCTATGTACGAGATGTTTTGTTTCCTGCAATTATAAGGCCTTCATTCTTGGCCTTCATTCTTGATCAGACCACCTTAGATGTTGAATGTTTCTGTACAAACAAAGGCCAAGTAAAATATTTTTCTCCGTTATTACGAAACAACANCTGAATATAAGTTTTGCATCTGAGCAGTGGGTTCCCTTTGTTCTTGCTATTTTCCGGTGTTTCCCTTCCTTTCGGGTTTGAGGAGGCACCATCATTTGTCCTCGGGTTACAAGGAGTAGCAGGAGTTTCGGGGAGGGTGTTAGCAGGGGCTTTAACCCTGGTGCTGTTTTGTTTTGTCTTCATATTTGGGTTTCAATTGCTCTTTACAACACGGGGCGCAACTCCACATGTTGTAGCAGTGTTCTCTGACTGAACTGGTTGATCCTGACCGTTGACCGTGTGATTGTGGCTCATCCGCTCAGCATCGAATACAATTCACCGTTGATCAAGTTGATTCTTCCGCTGAAATTGTACATCCACCACGCTGCATCCCGCGGCTTCACCTGTAACCCTAGGCAGGGTGGCAACCGGGTACTATGCCTTGCCAAAGGGCAGCCCGGGATTTTGTCCGGCACTGCTTATTCACCATATTCGCAGCTCACCTCTATATCTAGAGGCCTTTCCCCGATCCGCAACCTGGGGAGCCGGTGGATGGGAGTTGTCATCACCACACCACAAATATAAATATTCAGCAATTGTGTAATGCGATAAAATGGAAGCAAGAAGGTAGCTGCAATTTGGAACTAATAGAAAGAATGATTCGAGAACAAAAATGAAACAATAAAATTCATGCCTATGTACGAGATGTTTTGTTTCCTGCAATTATAAGGCCTTCATTCTTGGCCTTCATTCTTGATCAGACCACCTTAGATGTTGAATGTTTCTGTACAAACAAAGGCCAAGTAAAATATTTTTCTCCGTTATTACGAAACAACAGCTATAACATTGCTGGGGACTACATGGTTAAAAGAATGTTTTAAAACCTTTCAGTCCTGAGACGCGACTCATTAAAACATTCGTGGTTTTCTTTCCTTGTAATTTTACCTGAGGTATGGCTGAAAAAGAACATGGCTTTCTTTAGCAAACAGTTAAATGCGCGAGATCTTCAGGAGAACTTTCGGGTATGAGGAACCGACAATGACAGTTATACACAACGCTATTCTTGCTGAATGTCGACCCACGACTCACCACCTACTTGAATTTGAGCATGCAAAGAAATCATTCGGTGTAACTTACAAGAGCTTAACTTTGCTGCGGAGCACTCTAAAAACCTTTGATGATATTTTCATAGAGTTGTAGAGTTGGAAACCGGACAAGAGTGTGATACTAAAATTGTGTATAACAGTTTATTTTCTCTTAAGTGGCCTTTGTCTATTGCTGGCTCTACGCATGAGTAAAGCACAGCACCAAATACTAAATAATAATAACAAAACCCCCCAAAGGAACAAAACAAAACAAAACACAACAGAATAAGGTCTTCCCGGATGATAAAGACTATGGATGACAAAAAAAATATAAAAAACAAAATAACTATAAAAAATCAAGAAAATCAGTTCTCTATTCCACTTGTTTGTTTCTTTTGTCTTTGTCTTGGACGTGCGTAATGGCGTTTCCTTTTGTCTTCCCTGCCCATCAGATCGATCAGTGATTAATTGGTGGATATCATTAATTGACTCATGAGCTTAATGACACCCCTGTTTGCCACTCTTTACAAGGATTGACGTATGAAAAAGGTCCAAATATGTTGTGTTTTGAAGAAAAGGTCGTGGAAAACCTTTTGGAATACCACGAATAAAGCAGTAAATGTATGGCAAAATAGTTTTGCCACAACACAATTACTAGTTTTGCGAGGAAAGCCAGTTCCAATTTTCGCGTGTACTAAATTTTGCGTAATTTAGCAAAAACTGCATATCCTTGTACAAATTAGTCTAAATGCATGGGGAATAGATTTGTTTACCATTTTAAGTGCATAGGGAATATAGCATTCGTCTACCACTCGTCTGCAGTTATAGTAAACACCGATGAAAACACCGCAGACGACATCAAATGGCTTCCCTCCTATTACATTCTTACCCACTTTAATTCTGACCTCAACATAGTATATAACTTTGCCGTTTTTACCGCATTCATTATCTGGCAACTGTTAGAAGACACCGCTAATGATCCGCAGGCTCTAATCTTAATTGATTTTTACGCGAAACAAGTGAAACACAATTTGCATGTGGTAAATATTCATCCAAATTTTAAAGGTGCCGATATTTAACCACTGAGAAGCCGTGGCTGAATGGTTAGTGCAATGCACTGTAACCAAGAGTTCCGGGTTTAATTCCCCCAGCGGGCAACTTTGGAACTTCACAAAAGAAAAAGCCATTGGTTGGGGTCAGGAACGGCATCCGGCCATGAAATTCCTCACTGGCAAATCCAAGTCCCTGTGAAGGGCACCGTCTGAGCCCCAGTAACTGGGGCTCAGACGCTCAGACGCCGACTTTTTTAACTACTCAAAAAATGTCGCATCATCAGAAATGAATTGACTATATATCATCTACATGAGAATGTTTTAAAGCAGGTTTTCCCAAACTTTTTCAGGCTGGAGCCCCCTTGGCTTCTAGAATAGACTGCTAGCGCCCCTTACCCCATAAACACATGTAAGATTTTTTCGAAGTGAAAACAACAATATTATAAACAAAAAATGTATTTAGAAACAATGATATAATACACAAGCTCGACTTCGTCGGCTTGAAAACAATATTAAACACAAAATTTGCTTTTCAAAAATAATAATTAATCTAATTAAGCTTTTTTTGTCTTCACAATTACCCTTAATTTACACATGCGACTTTTTTTTTAATTGAAAACAACAATATTAAACNTAACCACTGAGAAGCCGTGGCTGAATGGTTAGTGCAATGCACTGTAACCAAGAGTTCCGGGTTTAATTCCCCCAGCGGGCAACTTTGGAACTTCACAAAAGAAAAAGCCATTGGTTGGGGTCAGGAACGGCATCCGGCCATGAAATTCCTCACTGGCAAATCCAAGTCCCTGTGAAGGGCACCGTCTGAGCCCCAGTAACTGGGGCTCAGACGCTCAGACGCCGACTTTTTTAACTACTCAAAAAATGTCGCATCATCAGAAATGAATTGACTATATATCATCTACATGAGAATGTTTTAAAGGGAAATAGTATCGTCTTGCCAATTACATTACACAGCTTTCCAGTAAAAATTGGAAACTGGAAATCTAGAAAGGCAACAAAAGCTCTGATTCGAATAAAATTTTTCCTTTTTCAGTGTGGATAAAATAGTTGAAAATAGCAGAATGACTGGCCACAGCAGGATTGAGGAGGTGATGTTAAAGCCATCAAGAGTGCTGCAGTGGAACGGTAAGGAAATCAACAGAAAGTAACTGCCCTTTGCCCAATGACGTCAGAAAGGAAATTGGCATTTCCTGTATCTAGGAGACAAACACCTTTACAGAAAACCTCCGATTCACGTTAAGAGGCTTACAGATCTACTACGTAGCCTGGGAGGGAAGACACAAAGGAGTAGTGCTTAACTGACAGGAAGAAATCAACATCACTTTGCAAGACAAACAGATCAGGATTTACAACATCTATCACCCAGCAGATCGGCAGCTCCATTACACTGCATGGATGTACTTTAAGATGGCTGTCTGATTGTTGGTGATTTGAAGTCACTCGCACAGCTGGGGATACAGAGAAACTTTTGCAAGAGGAGAGGAGGTGGACGTTTGGCAAATCGAACAGCAACTTAACTTACAGACCAGCTCAGACGACCCTCACACTTTCTGCTCTCGCACGTGGCTAACGTCAACAATACCAGACCTATCTTTTGCCACCAATGACCTGCAAACAAGTGATGCAAACAAAGAAAACCCGGAATTGATCATAGACTTGTTAAACTGACTTTCAATCTCAACTACTATCTTGAAGACTGCATCCCATTACCCATAAGGAACTAGAGAAAGGCCAGAAGAGAAGTTTTCCCCAGACCTGATGGCATTACAAACGAGATGCTACATCACCTTGGGCCATCAGTCAGAAAGACACCGTTGAAGATCTTTAACACCAGTCGGAAATGGATCAGTACTCCAAAAATTGGAAAGATGCCACACTGGTACCCAACCACAAGACGCAAAGGAACAAAATGAAGGATAACAGCTACAGACCCATATGTATGACCAGCTCCGAAGGAAAGCTTACGTAAAGGCTTATCATCTGTAGCGTCACCTGGTACCTTGAAAAGAAAGAGATAATTTTCAGACAATACAAATCCATATAAGACCAGGTTTCCTACATGGCGTGAGAAATTGAAGATGCACTCGAAGAGAAGAACTACACTATTGCAATCTGTTTAGACCTAGAAAAAACGTCGACATGGAATGTAAAGAGAGTCTAAAACTGAAAATGCATCAGTACGGAATCACAGGCCACATGTAAGACTGGGTCGCCCAGTACCTCATAAACAGAAAAGCACGGATAAGGAGCCTAAAAGACTAGTATGGACAGAAAACTGTAAAGGAAGGTGTCCCTCAAAGCAGAGTATTGTCTCATACACTCTTATAATTCTCATGAATGCCATCCTAGCCGACATATCGGCATGGATTCATGGAGCAATATTTGCGGGTGGCCTGGTTGTCTAGTTGCTCAGCGCAATACGTGACAACAGCCACTGTAAAGATGGAAGAAGCTCTGGAATAAATAGAAGTGGCAAAGACGTGGCTGGTTACTATCAATCCCAGGAAAATAACGTACACGATCTTCAGCCTGACAACAAAAGAACAGGGTACATGCGGGCACACACGGGCACACACTACCTTAAGACAAGTCGCCCACCTGTCTTGGTATCATTTCGGACTCAAGGATAACTTGGAAACAACAGATCAACAAGTGTACAACCACAGTCGTCGGCATCATAACTTTAGCTACTGATGCACCCTTCGAGAGGCTAGTGTAATGGACTTGTCTGCCAAACGAAATTCTTCAAGGAGTCACCGGATCGGGTAACTAACCCGGTATCGAGTAGCAAATACCATGGCAAAGGTCCTCGCTATATAAATTAGTAGCTCCTCAAATAATATTAGCACTGCTGGTTCCAAAAACGCTGCTGCGCTATGCACTTGCGAGGCCACAGCGCAAAAGCAGTTCTATGGATTAAGTATGTAGATAGGTGTGCGGTTTTAAACTGCGAGAAAAAAGTTAGTTCCACTGAGCGTAGAGTCTAATGTTAGTTCTCCTACAAAATCACTGGTATTAAAGCGAGTANTCGGCATCATAACTTTAGCTACTGATGCACCCTTCGAGAGGCTAGTGTAATGGACTTGTCTGCCAAACGAAATTCTTCAAGGAGTCACCGGATCGGGTAACTTACCCGGTATCGAGTAGCAAATACCATGGCAAAGGTCCTCGCTATATAAATTAGTAGCTCCTCAAATAATATTAGCACTGCTGGTTCCAAAAACGTGCGAGGCCACAGCGCAAAAGCAGTTCTATGGATTAAGTATGTAGATAGGTGTGCGGTTTTAAACTGCGAGAAAAAAGTTAGTTCCACTGAGCGTAGAGTCTAATGTTAGTTCTCCTACAAAATCACTGGTATTAAAGCGAGTAGAACTTTTAAAAACACGAAAAACAGCATCCACTTTTTTAAAACAATCAAATTACAATAGAAGACGATTGTCAAAAATTACAAAATGGGAGTTGACCTGTCCACTAAAAAACATTATCAAAACCGTGCTATCTGGAAACCTGTAATATGTCAGGCCGTCAAGATTTTGTTCAGATTCAATAATCCTTTTTAACAAAAGCCTAAGAAATTAAGAAGCACATATAAAATTGGAAACAGGTAAAAAGAAAAACTGCTTAACAACTGGAAGATGTCAACATTAATGTCAATGGGGACAAGTTTTCACTTTACCACTTAAGACAACAGGGGCACTTAATCAGAAGAAGGTTTCACAATCTATTCTGGGTGCTGTAAATTCGCAAGAATCGGCCCTTTTCTTTTTCTCCATTTTCTTTGTATTTCTTACGCAATTACCCTTACCTCCTTTGCCACCTCCTCTTCTGTGCTGGCCCTTGTTGTTTACATTAAAATTAATCGGGAAAGTACATGGTATAGTCATTGTATTGATATGGCGCCGTGTGGGAGACCACGGATCAACTGGAAGCCAATCCACCCGGGTAAGATCCATTGGCCAGCTATTGCATATACAATCCTCTATATCTTTTTCAACGCAATAAAGTCCATCTGCGTGTTGTTTCTTGTATACTTTTTTATATATAACAATGTTTATGTTTCCGTTTTCATGTTTCATAAGATAATCACCAACAGGAAGTTCATAAGCTTCTTTAAGAATCTCAAAAAGGAGTTTATTTGAGTTCTGCGGATTGAAAGGGGACCCAGAAACAGTAAAATCAGACATAGAATAAAATCGAGCATCCTGAATGCTACAAGTCCTGGAATCAATTCTACAACATACTAATTTGGAGGGCTGAGATAAAAACAACATCCACCACATTCGACCAAGTTCCGATAAAGAAAACTGTTCAAAACCATGTTCCACTTGAAACTCCATTTTCGGGTACACTAATACTAAATACGGTAGTTCTGTAATGGTATAATCACCACAAAATATTGCTTGTAAGAAGTCAACAGCACAAACAATTCTAAACTGCCCAAGTTCCCAAACGTCATATGAAAACACCCCACTTATCTCCTCAGTGCCTCCAGCCGAACTTTTTGAGTCTTTAACTCTCCGTGACACATGTGGCCATTTACCTAATGACGGGTCTCTAATAGCCAAATGCTCATTAGTAACGTTTGTTTCGGTGTTAGAAGATTGCGCATTCTTTACAGAGGCAACATTACCTGCTGGGACGTCTTCGCGTGTTGTATTGTCTGAACGAGTTGTATCATACAAGATATCTGCTACTCTTTTTTTAACTAACGAGGTACATTTCTCCTCCATTGATGCTTCGGCAGCCATACGACATGCTTCCCTCACAGTCAAACGTCCTATTGTCATTGGTTCATTGAACACAACAGTCTTTGCTGTTAAAAGCAAAAGAAGAACAACAAGCGATACATGAAAACTAGTTTAGGGTAGGTATGAATATAATGAAGTGGCAAAAAGCATCAGGAAGTTTGCATGAATAAAACTACAGAGCCGGAATAAAAATATATAATTTTCACAAAAAAAGATAATATTTTACAGATTCATTCCTCTACGATAGTGTTATCTAGTTTGCGACTTTACTATATTCTACACAAAATATATTTAGGGTCAGTGTAGGCAGTAAATCTTGGACGTGTGGTAAAGTAGGTTAGGGTTTCAATCATCTCTTACACGAATATTATCATTTATTTATTTTTTATTTAATAATATATTATGGTGACAAAGATGAATTAGAAGCAGGTATGATTGGGTAGGACAAAAGGTAAACTGGGCGGCAAGCTAGGTGATATGCCTGGCACTAAAAGAAAAATGGAGTCAATATGAATCACAATTTGTCTGAGGAAACCAAAAGGCATAAGGTCTCTTGGGGCGTCCAGGTATAAACTGACCACATTATCGGAGTCAGAAGACCGAGAAACAATAAAGTAAACAAAAGAAATAACAAATACAAGATAACAAAAATCGCTGTAGCATATGACAGAGGAAGTAATAAAAAATTATAAGACTAAGCAGAGGTTCTTAAATAAGTGTGATGCAGAAAAGTAAAAGTCAGCCAACAAGTAAGTTGGGTACTGATTTTCCTGTCCATGTAGTATTAATTTTGTCCTCCGTTATGTTGTCGAAAGAACATGTTTGAAGGAAGAAGCGATAAGTGGTAAATAGGAATGATCGCACACATGCGATCGTTCTTATTTTACTTTCCGTTTGCTGAGTACCCTTCAGCCTTGCCTGGCAACCTTTTTTAATGATGATATTATGAAAAGAAAACATCTGTAGTCGAAAGTCACTTATCTTAAACCAAAATTATATCAAATGGCAGCGTGAATAAAATGGTAGCAGAATCCTAAGACATCCCTGTCAAAATTGTGTTTTATGGCGCAACGGCGAGTTCAGTCGTCAGCGAGAGTGGGGAGAAAGTTGTTAAACAATGGCAACCGTAGAACAGGAAAATAGTTACAGAAAACGAAAGCACTATGTCTGAACAATTAAAGGTATGTTATGTTCCAATTTTATGTTAAAACAGATTTCAAATAATCAGTCTCTTGTTGAAGTCCAACAATTTTGTGTCGTTGTTGGCGTTTTATCTGTCCATGCAATGTATCTTTAGTTGATCACTGTGTTTTTATGGTAAGCTTCTAGAAAAGTAGCTGGTTTTAGAGTAACAGATAAATTTGTGGAAGGGTGATGTCGGTTTTCTAGTGCATCCATTAATGGATTTTATTTCTCTTTAATTGTAGGTAACGTAACTGCAACAGACGCATGTGTGTAGGCATTGGGGACTATATCTCGGTATGCCTGTGTAAGTAAAGAACGAGGTGTTTAAATTCACAGCCTATCTGTAGGTGCATAGGTAACTGCAAGCACGAAGGGGAAACAATATGATTGATGGTTAAATGTATATGCTAGTAATGTCACACTATTACATTAGCACTTGTGTCTGCTTAGCCACTGAGTGGCTAAGCAGACAAATGGTTTGACTTAACGATAGAAACAAGAAATAGATATTAAAAATTCTCGATTTTATAGGCTCGGTGGAAGCCATTGATGCAGGATATTTATCATGTCTTAAGCCGTAAGCTTTTTCTGACCTCAGAAAAAAGCTTACGACTCACGACATGATAAATATCCTACATCAAGAGATAGATTGACAGATATGCCCTGACTGGTGCCATATGCTATACATTCACTTATCTTAAAATCAGTCTTACCTCCGTTCTTTTCTGAAACAGTAAATGGAATTCGCCATTCTTCAGAGAAATTTGGGGCGTGGTTATTGACCAATACAAGTAAAGTGGATGACGGAATAAAAATATTGCTGTTCATTTCATGCAACATTGTCTCCGTACTTTTCGTTTCTTTCATCTAGCAAAATAAATAGAAAAAAGTACAAGACAAACGTCGGTTGTCAATGAAAGCAAAATAAACTACATGTTTAATTTCCGTAAATTATGAAAGAGTAGTTTCGAATACCTTGAGTATGTCTACTTTCAATATTTTAACAACCGATTTAAATAAGTTTAATATTTAATTTTACCGAGACGTAGCCTGGATCCAACTCCTGTGGCACTGCTCCTCAAGGATTTTAGTTCCATATAAGATTTAATACCTAAGATACCATCATCCTTAAACTAAAAAAACAATCCACCGAAATCAAATTTTTGCGGAAAAGTTAAATTTATCTCAGCTAAACCGCTCAAAGATAGTTACATTCTGTAACGTAGCAGGGAGCAGATCATCATACGGATAATGGAAATAATGTCATACCATCCCAAGTCTTAATAGACTGAGAAACGGGATTATATCTCATGGAAAAGGCTTTTCTTGAAATGAGGTACCGTATCGACCTTTTTAATTATTTATCAAGAATCCATCATTGGCCTGTACCGCCGAGTCGTGTGACGACTACTGGACTGAACCTCGAAGATTTCTGCAACGGTTCTTAAGGGTAAACACAGTAGAGTTGGTTTTCGATGCCCAACCACTGGAAATCTTGAAGCCATGAACTGAAAAAAAATCCAGCCTATTTTGTTCTTTATCCAGGTTCGCCTTTATTTAAAGGTTGTTTTTCTGGTGGGTCAATTATCAGAAACAATGGCTTCCCAATTCGCTCCGTTGGAAGTCCTATATCTGCTCTATGATTCCTTATCCTGCTAAAGCTCTTCATCTCCCTGGCATTCCGGATATTTTCAGGTTGTATCTTTATCCATAAATGATGTATATGCTTAGTTATTATAAACAAAAGCATAGGGAAAACGTAACACATATATTTTCTTACCTCATCCTTTGCACCATTTGGGAACATTGAATTTTTCGAGTGTATTGGGATTTCTTCACCGGGGTGAGGGCACCTGAAAACGCTGATCTTGTCCTACAATAATCAAAATGTAAATAAAGGCCAACCACAGTAATAATACTACACGAATCATAACAAATAATAACAATATGTATTCTTATACCAGATAGTATAGTGTGGTTAATGCATCTACTTATACTGTACAGTAGGGTAGCTGATTTCACTTTAATTTTGAACCCCCACATGATGACCCCGCAGTTATTTCCTGCGAAAAATCGACTCTTTATTTTGTCAGGTCAGGTATTGCCTGCTACAGGTAACACTGTAACTCAGTACTGCCTGCTGCATGAGCGAGTGATCGGCTTCAACCCCCTCCCCCAACCAGCATTATGAATATCAAACTGCAGCAGAACAAACAAGACCTGTCAAACGAGGGCAGCTTGCGAACAAATGGCCATCATAATATTGGCGGGTATATGAAGTCTAATATGACACCTAATCCGCTGGCTTGCGGGGGAAAACAAGCTGCCTGAGTAAACCCAGAGACAAAATTGAGACTGACGTAACTGAAGACGGTTGGTCGTTAACGTATTTACTATCCGGAAGCCCTTTCAGCCAATCTTGCTCCAAGTGTAACGCTCTGGATCCCCCTGGAACTCGTCAGTGGGGCCGAGAGGGGGACTCTATTGTCTGGGCGGCATATGCATTCCATAAATCCTCGCCAAGACTTACACCCTTAAGAGACCATTCCATTTTCGTCATGCGAAGAGAGGACAACACAAAGGACAGGAGTTAAGAGGGACAAGTGCATTATCGATTAGTATAAATTCGCAAGCTATAGATGTCTTCAGTTGTGGGAGGAATTATCTATCCCCTAAGTCAGCTGCCACCTACCTTAAGCTGGGTAGCTCGTAGCAAGTAAGGTGCTGACTCACCACGTTCGTCCTGCTTCAATGGGTGCTTGGAGCTTAAAGCTTATCAGCCAAACAAGTGGATCGTTTAACCGTGCACCAGGCAGATATCGTAAGAAGAAAGCGAAAGACTCTTTTGATAGCAAGTTGGAATGCAAGAGACAGGCAATAAAAAAAATTAGCTTATTTATTGTTCTAGTGTCACAAAAAATGTAGGGAAAGCACAGGGATTTAAAAAGCCTTACTAATTCAGCATCCTGTAGCTGCAGCTGAACCCACAAAATATAGTTAAAAAAAGCCGTTAAAAAATGGTACCGAATTGTCTAATTACACCAAAAGCTGTATTAAGTCCCAGGGGCTTATTAAAAGTTTAATCTTCTAGAGGAGGCCAAAAAGGAAGGAGGGGCCAAATAGAGAGAGGTCTTAATGGATTGGCGGCTATTAAAGTGTCAATTAGAGCAAAATAGAAAGGGGTTTTATTAGTCTGTTATGCAACATGTCTCAATGATAAAAAATAACAGAATTAGTCTATGAGGATATCTTTTTCTTGATCCGAGTTAATCAACAAGTTTTAACATCTTTAAGAATGATTTCACTTTCCGAAATTGGTTCAAACGTGTCGATATCAGTCTCCCTCCTGCTCTTTGAGAAGGTTACGTAAATTGTTACCTTGACCATACTTTATGGGCATGATATCATCCTCAGACGTACCAATATTTTTTCTTAGTGCACAAATTTTAAACCTTTTTAAAATGAATTCTTCTAGTAAATGACCTATATCCCTTAAGAACCCATTCAATCATTTGTTCCTTGATGACGCCTTTATATTGTTATATGTAACGAGTTGTTGCTTTTCCTCTGTACACCACTTGCCATACATTTCCCTTAAATTGTTCTTCATGGGCTTGCTCCACCTTACATCAGGCGCCTGGATGAATTCCGTACAACATTTTGTAACGATACCTGGGTCAATGTGATCTGCATTACGTATTGCCTGACGGTCTGGTGTGAATGGAATGCATCCCAAGAAAGAAGTCTTCGAGCTCCCAAGAAGCTAAATGCCTCGAGAACCTCTTTATGGTACTTCTTTGTCAAGTCATCATTCCCTCCTTGAAAGACGTTCTTCATCTAAAGCTCTAGTTTCTTTCTTGTCGCGCTTGAATACAAAAACTGGGTTGTTCTTTGTGCCATCGGCAGGTGCATTTAAAGAAATTACAATTTTTGCTTTTCATGCTCGGTAGGCTTCATTTTCACCAAATGGGCATTACATTTCTAAACAGTAACGGAAACCATATTACTCCATATAGCTGTCTAATCCACAACTTTGGTCTTCTTCAGGTTGTTCATTCGTTTACGTAGCCATCGAAATTTAAGAATGTAGGCACAGATGTTACTGGCCAGCTGACTCGCTTATTTCTGAGCCTCCTTTTTTTCATCTTATGGACAGACCATTTTTGTGGAAGACTTTTTGTACCTGTCAGTCATTGAAGAAAAGCACCTTACCCTTTGAATTTAAGGGTGTTTTCCCCTTCTTGCAATTTCTTCGCCTTTGTTTCAATCAATTTGTGATGACCACGTAATCCTTTTCCTCGTCGATATGAAATCCATTCAAGCAAATTCTTTTCGAATTCGCCGTCAGTTTTTTTTCAGCCAGCTCCATCCAAATGCAAGCAAATACTGTTTTATAAAGATCCTTAAACTTTTCTTTCTAAGCTCTTTATTCGCGAATAGTCTTTGGTCCAACTTTGTGATTTCTAGACGCTATTTTGTTCTCATTTTCCTCAGCATAATTTACTGATTCTAAGTTAAAATCGGTTGTTTCATTTCATAATTTTTCTCCCTGGTGTGATAAAGTGCCCACTTTGAATTTCGCCATATTACTTAATGTACTCTTTCCTGTGATCTGAGAAGTAAGATTAATTGTATTTTACTTTTAACTCTCTGGTCCATTATTTAAACACATGTGGCAATTCAAAATTAGCGACTCAAGTGGTCGCCGGTCAAGCCTTACGAGTGTGCTTATTTTGCCTATAAAGAAAGTTCCATGTCAATTACTAATTTAAAGTGAAAATAATGCTACATAGTAATATTCATTTTGAAGGCTCATATCGTACGTGTCACGAATGTTTCAGGACACCATACTGTTGGAATAGTTTTAGTTTGTAATATCAAAGGAGTCAAATAGTAATAAAAATAGCAAAAATAAAAGCAGTTGAATTGGAAAAAACGATAATAGCATTTTGTGTCTCATCCAAGAGCATCATGTTTACAGAAACGTTTGGAAAACCCTTATTAGTGAGACTTTATTATGCCAGCCCGATGAACAAGCAGCGCCAAAACTGTATGACGATATTCTGTCGGTATATATCTTGACAACGAGTCAGATGCTTGTTGGCTATGTGCCAATGAAGTTATCTTCCCTACTTTGTAAATGTCTTGAACGCAACCGCTATTCACTTTCATTTTCACCAAACGGACTAAAGATACAAACGGATGTTTTGGCTATATTCGGAATGCTCCCAGTATTACCCAAATCAGAGCTAGACAAGAAACATGCAACTCTTAAGCACCTAAAATGAGAAATTGGTTGCATAAAAAGTAAAAATGTGATTATTTTGGCCTAAATATTTGTACTTTTCACGTCGCTTTTGGTATAGCAAATTTCTGTCAGGAGGGAGGATGGGATGGGAGTAAATAGAAAACTTAAACACCTTAAAAAAACACCTAAGAAAACTGGTGGTAAATAACACAGTTCCTTGTAAACTATGTTTAATTATGGAGTTTTCTATTCTTCTCCCTGGGATTAAACTATTTTAAATAAAAAAACTGAATTCCTCACTGAATTTCGCAAGTATTGTCATCAGAATAAATTAATATTAAGAATTTTAAAAAACAGTAGGGGTTGAAAATCTTCTAAGAATTCTTTTGTATTATAAGATTTTCACACGATCCTTTAGATAGTCTGACCTGGCTTGAAGACTCGGCTTAACTATTTGAATTTCACTATAATAACACCTGATGAATATGAATACATTAGACTCGGGATATTGCAATATGAATTTTGTTTCTGAATAAACCAAAGGAAATATTCTCCTCTAATAATCTGGGAACTTGGACAATATTACGTTATTGTGTTGGGATTTACGGTGACTCACATGAGTGGGGCTGGTGTACCAAATGCATACCCAGGCATTTGGAGTGTTCTCTGGGGCGTGGTACCAAAGGATTCTTAGAAAGGTTTCAGATTGGTTCCTACTCTGTTGCTTAATAGTTGGTGATTTCAGTCATTCGTATGCCTGAATCCCACATTATGTTTTAGAGATTTGGCCGAAAAGTGGGTCTTGTTATTCATAATACCGCAAGTTCGAGATTATGGTACATGCTTCTGCTTTTGGCCTTACCTCAAGATACTGAGCATTCTTTTCATACCTCTTTGCTCAAGGCAAAAGGTGGAACTAACCTCAAACTTATCTATTCTAATCTATCGCCGGTGGAAATACTGAACTAACATTGCAGGGTAAATTTTGTGGCCGACTTAAATCATTTTAACTCCTTAACAAAATATCCAATAGAAATATAATTGGCACAACAGTCATTAAAAAAACTGATGTCTTCTACCTTCCAAGCATGTATTGGTCAATATAAGCGTGGGAAAAGAGCATTAGGACAGCTCAATACATACTTTTTTATTAGTGACTGCAAATGTTGGCTGGTGTTTAAAAAAACCCAGTTCATTACAACGTTGTCTGTTATTAGGTAACCATCTGTAGGTTTCCAACGTTAACATAAATACTGTACGCAAAAACGAATCTTCCGTTAGCTACAACTCAGTTTTCACGAAATATAAGGTTCTGAATTTACACCAATGTCTATACACACCTTATTGAAAATGGTTTCAACATAGGTCATGACAGGGGCTCTGGTTACTACAGAATTCTGTGGAAATCCAAAAACACGGTAACTCTCGAAGTTCCCCTATAATACAAAATAAGAGAAAAATACAGTACCTGTGAATATCAAAATTTTTCCAGTATATAAATATTTAAAAAAATAGCCATCCCTTGTAATATACAATGTTTGATAAACTTTCACTTGGATATTGCATTGTAACCATAAGATACAAACCGCTTATAATGGGGTAGATTTTTCCCTAAGGTGGATGTGCTGTGATTTTTGTAAATTTATTGTATTTGGTGACAGCATATAGATCATACATAAACACTGATAAGACAATAAAAACAAAATGGAAGTTGGAGACGGGAATTCTTTTAGTAATTTACTAGTCTTTTACATAAAGTCGGTGTCGGTGTTCGATGTAAGACACAACAGTTAACCATACTAACAAATTAAATAGAAGTGAAAAAAATGAGGACACCTGAAACTAACGAACGACGCAAAAGCCACAACGATTTCATCATCATCATCATCAACATCATTATTATCATAATAATAATAATTTTTTTTTCTTCTTCAAAAAATCTCCAGTCGGTAAACAATTTACTGGGTGTGTAAGTTCGATTTGAGTCTCGGATTATTCCCTAATCTTAGAGGTTCAAAACATCTCTCAAAATTCTGGCAGTACTTGTG
>RDPX01000150.1:1781379-1797975 GCA_003991215.1 Morbakka virulenta
ATGCTTTTTGTTCTTATATTCCTAACTTGAACAGATAATCTTTGAGCTGATAGCTCACGCATTTCATTCTTTTTCCACAAATCATACAATCTATTCATATATCCTTTTTTAGCAGGATTGCTCTCAACGTAACATTTCCAGAGTATTCTATTTTCAGAATGCGTCCACTTGGACTTTAACCTTCCTAATCTCGATTTTTTGGGTAAATTTGATACCCCAGCTTCAGAAGGATTACCCTGAACTTCTGGGCCGGGGGGCTCGGACTGCTTAGCATCTTTTTGCACCACAGTCCCCAGTCTATTAATTGTTTTTCTTGACTTCTTCATATTTAATGAGTCGCTCGAAAAAAGGCAGGGGCGCTACTCCCTGAGGAGGAAAAATTCCTTCCATCTACCCTAGTGGTTGTGTTTTTCTTTCAAGGTTTTCTCCCTTAGCCTTTAACTAAAAAGCCTGCCCACAAGGCAGTGGGGTCTGCTGTATCTCTAGACGACGAGCTGATGGGAAACTCGACTAAGACTACTAACCTTCTAACAAAACACCCTGAGATGTGCCGTTCCCCGCAGTTTAAGGTGTAGACCACCGGCGGGCCATCATTCACAGACACTCTACCTCAGATGGTACTAATCTACCTAACCCGTCTAACGATCCCATCAGCCCAGTACGAGGAACCGCCGGACACCAACCCGGTATTCACGGAGGGCTACTCAGCGCTCGTCGGTTATAATAATAATAATAATAGCAATAATAATAATAATAATAATAATAATAATAATAATAATAATAATAAACGAAAGAAAATGGAAAAGAATGCAATGAAAATGATTGATGGTGACATGGTTAATGGTGCAATTATCATAACTCACGCTGTGGTGACGATAGCGACATTATGGGAAAGATATTCATATGAATGGTTCCCATAATCACATTTTGGTGATATAATGACAATAATAATGATAAAGGCTGTCCAAGCTGTCACGATTGCTATGTTATAGGCATCAAAGTAACGGCAATAAAAACGATTGTGACCGTAGTAATAAGGGCATTTCCTTTTAAAATAGTTCAGTTCTTACCTGAAAATTTCTTTTAATCTTGTTAACGTGTGAAAGAAATTCAAGCTTAAAATAAAGAAGACAAACACAGTGAAAACTCGCAGAAACAGTGGGTATACGCACTGATGTCAATGTTAAGTCTGGCAACGAAAATATCATACGTCTATGCTATTTTCAAATACATCCAGTATTGACCAACAAGAGTTAAATTTTTCTACTTGTTTCTATCTATGAATATATGGCAATTTGCACACGACCGTCTAATGGTTTTCCGAATATATCGTTTGTACAGTCACAACATGTATTAAATTCGGGAACAAACAAAAAACACCATAATAGAGTATAAAACATTCCACACACTCGTCCTTTTCACCCGTGAGCACGTTGTGGGGGTCTACATATCACTTTTTCTGAGAGAATTTTTCAACATTTTTCTGGTCGAGGATATGTCCTAGTTGTCAAACAAATACTGAGGATTCCAGCTAAAAGGAATTCTCCTCTATCCCTTCAAAAAATTGGTTGAAAAAATTTTTATAAGTATTTTTAAGTTAAACTATGTGCCCCTACTATTATCACATTTGAAATATGGTTTAATCATGGTATTGTATGCTCACAGGTGAGTTTGATGCGACCTTTTTTGTTTGTTTCTCCATCTTTGTATTATTATTATTCTTTTTCTTTGTTGAAAATTTTGGGAAAGCTATTGACAACAGATCTCGATTTTAGACTACATTTCACTATTTCAAATAGCTCTTCTTTGAGAAAACCGATGTGACTTTACGCAGTGCAATTCTGTGTAAAATCTGGACCCCGCCCGTTGCTTTTCAAATTGTTCTCGTGTTGTGGTCGCAAATAATTAATTTCCTCTTTACTGTTGATATCGATATTGACAATTAAAAGTCGCGTACCATGATAAAATGATTCTTGAAAATTTTCCATAATACGATCTTTTGAAAAAATGCTGTTGTATTTTCTAACCGTTTAGATCTTTTCCAAACGGTATGTATCAAACATTTATAAATGTCAACACGTATCAACGTGGTAGTGGTGTCAATGTGGTGCTATTTTGTAACCACAGGACACATCGCACTTAAAGATTCATTAGGGTTTATTTGCGTGAGAAGGCAGTGAATACTCCTAAAACTAGAAGAAACATATAAAGTACAAAAAAATATTTTGCCCACAATTGGCAACTCAATAGGGAAAAATACTGTTTAACCTTTATTATAAGCACATGCTTTCCTTTTTTTACAATTTTGCCCACAAAATCCTCCAAAATTTTGGCCTTTTAACCTTTTAAAGCATAATAACATACCAAATCTATAAAGATGTATTAAGGTCAAAACATAAAACCTAAAGAGAGAATATGGAAGATTTTTCTAGGAGAAGTAGGGGTCGTCATTAAAATGCGAGGAATATATCCTACAATGTTTACAGACTTTCTGCATTTAGTTCAGTATCACTTCCCGCCTCTTTGCTTTCTTATTTCACAACATAGTTTAGAAAAACCTGACTTACGCGAGTCGTATTCCTTAACACACCACGACAATTTCTTGGACTAAACGGATTTTCGAGTTTGAGAGGATTCACTTGCCGAGGTTATTAAGCTATGGGGATTCGAGTTATTCCGTTTCAATTGTCGTGTGAAAGTAGGCATCTGATTATAAGGCCACAAAGCACGGTGCACAAAATGAAAAAACAAGATAAGTCAAATTAGTTTCAAGAGATTACCTTAACTTTTGAAATAAGATCTTTTTGAATGTTATTGTACAGCTGTGGGTTAGCCATTGCAAAATTTTGAAGAAATGACTGAAACTCTCTTTGTTCTTGCGCAAGGATCAGTTCAATTCTCTGTAAAATTCACAATGTAATCTAAATTGTTACTAAGAAAAGATAAACTTGCCTGAAATGAGCATTTAAACACAAAATAGTTCTAAAAATTGTAAAATTATAATAACATATCACAGGGCTTCAGAACAAAATTCCTCATAAAATATTCATCTTTTTAAAAACAAACCAAGAGTATGACCTAGCACTGTATGGCCATTTACAATTCAAGAAGGTCTCCTAAATGTTTTGTCCTTAAATCTAGTACAACTACATGTAAGAACTAGGCAGAAACTTGAGGTGTTCAGACGCCTTTATGTATTTTTTGGTTGAGTATTTAGTTGAAGACGCTTGAATTTAAGTGCACAACAAAAAAAGGATTTTCCACGTGACAGTAATAGACCCAATAAAGTTATTAAATTACCTGACACGTTATGTTAAGCATGAATATTATTAAGTATTCAAGCTTTTGAAAAAAATTCCATTTGTAAACAAAGATAATTTGTACAAATTCGAACCCATAATGGTGTGCTATCTTTGACTCCCCTTTAGATGTTCTAAATGAACAAAATATACACAAGTAACGTGCTTTCTCATAATGGCACCTTGGGCCATTTTAGTGACAAGATTCAAATTGCTTCATTCAAGGTCTGAACCACTTAATGGTCATAGCAAATAATATGTAGCTTACACACATCAAGTTAAGTATTAGGGAAAAGATCATGGCAAAATAAAAATGGATACCTTGATCTGGTCCATATTTGCTACTCTTGGTGGCCCTATTCCTATTCTTGAAAGAAAATACTCCATATATTTTAAATGTTCGTGCTTGTTAAGTAGGCTAAAACGTGGATAAGGAATCTTTGACGTTCCACAAGCAACTGATACCTGACCTTGATGGTAAGGTCTCGGGTTTCTTTGTTGTTTTGAACCAGTCTGTGCATCATGTAGTTTCTCTGATTCAGTTATTGTACTTTGTTTATGGTCTTTCCTGTAATTGGATTTTCTAGAGTCACTTTTTAGCTTTCTTAACACGTTCCGTCTTTCCTTTTGGTCCTCTTTTTCATTTTTTCCCTCTGTACAACTGAAGGTTTCTTCTCCAGAAAATTCTTTAATATATTGCTCATAGCTTGGTGAAAAAGTGTACTGGTTGAATCCTGTTTCTGGTAAGAAAACTGACATCCTTTTAACTTAATTTAGATAAATATACATAGAGCTCTAAATCCATTATCGCTAAATGCTGAGTGCCTGAGGATAGAGGAGATAAAACAATGTAGTAAATTTTTAAAACAAAGCATTAATGATAGCTTCAAAAAGAAAAAAAACTAGCATTCTCCAGTCATCAACAAAAAGATAGACCTGTGAACCAAATACTCTTGATTGTTTTATCTCTTAGAGACAGTGATTAAATATTTACATGCCTCGGAAAAAGAAATGGCAGCCAAACAATATTCTGAGTGTCAGTTAATGGAAAAAAAACAAGAAAAATCACAAGTCGTTAGGTTGACAATGCTACTAAAACAACCACGAAAACACTTTGATTTACATATTATATTGATGAAAATAACATTAGAAATATTCCCATGACTACATACCATTGGACAAACACCCTGAATATCCACGCTGTATCTTTGCTTTTCAAAATTTACCCAAGTTCTCTATCCCCGATTAGCTACAGTCAGTTTTCATGAAGTAATATAGAGAGTATCATGCTGACAGAGTACAAACATATTTTTTTTTGGAAGCAGTAGTAATGCAGAAACTTCAAAGTTTCTATCTGAGGCTTACAGAACATTGCAACCAACATATAATACCTTTCTCTGGATAAATATTGGCTTTAAACCATTGGAAGATCTATGCTGGTCATCATTCTTGTGTGAAAGTTGAGAAAGAAGTATTTCAGTTCTGAGGAGATAGAAGTGGATAAACAGAAAACCTGGATGAGTTCAGGTTTAAACAGTCAGAAGAGAGATTGATGATTGAAACAGATTAAAGTCATGTTATCTTGAAAGTATAGTACACTAGTAGGTTTTGTGGATTTGGATGTGGACATGGATGTGGATGTTGCTAATGGTTACTGATAAGAACCCAGACTCATTTTGAATGCAAAGGTGGTTTCTATTAAAGATGGAATCCAGTCAGGAATAGAAAAGTACCTGATAAGAGAAATTCCTGAAAATGGTTTTGAAAAGAATGGTGCAGATTGACCTTTTGTAAAAGGTAGGAATAAAAGATGAACCTTTATTGAAGTGTTCAATATGTTTTTTGTTTCCACACCTTTTATACTATACTGTCAATATTTATCCATGAGGCTACTTGGCTTGGCATCTAGCAAAATACAAATGCAACAACCAAATCAATGTATTCCTCTAGACCAGATGACATGGTAACAATTTTGGTATCATCTGTGCTTTGCTATTGTTTGAATGATATTTCATCAGTATTTTATTCCAGTGTTTTCTGGAGAAATAACCTAAGAGGTTCTGTCCCATGCAATACTCACAGCTACTATCCATGCATGTCTTATCACCTTCATTACAAAAAAAAATTTTTATGAGGCCTTTATATTGCCTATAGTGAGTGCAACTACAAGTAAGATTAAACTCTGGTGTGTGGAGCAAACACAAACAGAATGGCAGCTTCTTGATCCTACTGTGACACACCATTTTGGAAGAAGGCAGTAGAATTTGGAAAACCCTATTTTAAGGTCAGGATAATTTTCCTGAAAATCATGTATACAATGAAAATCACACCAAAGGTCAAAATTAAATGCACTCAACAGTGTTTATAGAATCACTTGCCTAAAGAAAATCACAAATGGAGTCAACATTAAACATCTTACTATAATCATATGACAATAAAATGTAAAGGAAATTATTATCAGATACCCAAAATACAATGAAATGTAGCACTATGTGTAGGGGGTATTTGCTGGCTATGACAACTGACTTACCAACTAACAATTCACACATTGTAATCAAAATATTCAGCCAATTGGTGTCAAAAACCTTCCAATCCATGTTTCTCTTGACAAGCCCAAATCATTGGCATTCTGTTCATTTGAAACCAATGTATACAATGTATAACATATAGGATCCTTTCTTGTTGTCACCCTTCCCAGATAGTTTGTCTTTTATTACAGATAAGTATCTTTGATCAGCACACTTCAATGCCATACTCAAAACTATACTGAGCATAAACTGACCACTTTGAATGTTCTTTTTAAGTATTCATCTCCTGAGGTTTTTGAATATATTACTGATTGTACTGACCATAATTCAACACTTGAAATGCTGGAATCTGTAGTATACTGGACTAACGTGATGCCATTATGATACCATTATGAAGTCTTAGTTCCAAAACACTGTTATTTTTTGTGTTTATATTTTATTTGGAAATATGTCTGTCCAGAGTTGTGCAACAAAATGTTTGTTATTATTCTTTCATGCTTGATCTATTTAATTGGCAAAAAGGATGGAATAATGCAGTGTGCGGGAGTTGCTTCTGCCATCTTAGTTTCAGGAAGTGTAATATCAATTTCCTCATCAATGAAAGTTGCTGATGTATGAGAATGTGACTCTGAGGGTAATGTGTGTCTCAGTCCTGATGGTGGATCCTCGTATAATGGTTCAGCACACAAAACATTGTTGCTAGTGATAATTCTCTTCTGCAGCTGGTCAACATTTCATCATTGCAGTTCATTTCCAAGTCTCACTTGGTATAACAGTGACCCAGTTATGGGCTCTGCTCTGCCTGGGGCCAACTTTGGTCCTGCTATATAACTCCTCACCCACACTCCACAGTCAAAGTGAAGGATCAAAACTTATGATCAGTCTTGACAATTGAATTATTTTGCTTAACAATGATGTGTTGCTGTTAATCTGCCTTAACTTTGTCACAAATGTTTTGACCAGCCCCTCCTTTTCAATATGACTATAGTTGCATTATGCTGCTAACAGCATCCTGGGTACATATGGAATTGGTCTTTCATTTCCATATGGCATGGTAAAGCTGAAACTGCCTTGACTCCATATGACAAAGCATCACAAGACCAAATTAATGGTTTCTGGTGGTCATAATGTATAAATGAAATGGAAAAACACAAGAGGTCCTTGACTTTTTCAAAGCTTTTGTTTTGTGCTTCATCCCAATTCAATGTGGAACCTTTATGCAACAATCACCAAAGGGCTTTCAAAACCTTTGTTACATTGAGAGATGCTGAT
The DNA here is from genome assembly GCA_003991215.1 of Morbakka virulenta. Lineage (NCBI taxonomy): Eukaryota > Metazoa > Cnidaria > Cubozoa > Carybdeida > Carukiidae > Morbakka > Morbakka virulenta. Next base: position 1,788,479 of record RDPX01000150.1, read on the forward strand.
TTCAGCAGCCCAAGGAATGACTTCAGTTCACTTGTACTGGTAGGTGCTGGCAATTTTGTGATTGGTTCCAATATGGACTTTGGAGGTAGAACACCCTAGTTGTTAATTAGGAAAACAAAATACACAATTTCACAAACAATGAATTACCACTTTTCCTTCTACAGCCTTAATCTGCAATCCTTAATGATGTCTAGGGTCTTGCATAGTGTTTGTATTACATCTGCATGATCTATACCTGCAAATTAAATGTCATAATCATAAACCACCAAGCAAGAAATGTGCTCCAACCTCTTTTCCATTTCTCTTTGAAATATTCCAGATGCAGAATGATCCCAACACTGTAGCCAAGTAGGTTGGTACAGTCCTTTGTGAGCATTGGCAATCAAGTACTCTCTGGCCTTTTTCTGACATTTCTTTACTGTGTGCTTTATTTTAAAAAAAACATCAAAAGAGATGACCCCAATGTTGCCTGAATCCATTTAGCTGCAAAGAAGAAAAACCTAAAATTTAATAAAGAAAAGTGCACCAACTACTTCTGTTAATCTACTTGGCCTTCATACATCAAATGGAGAAATTAAAACTCACTCCAATAGAGTGGAACCTTTGTAGGGACAACCACCTTTCTCTTATATAAAAACTTTGAAGAACATAGTTTGATTATTTTTGCACTACCCCAAATGGATACAAAATTCACCTATCAAGATTAAACCTCTAACATATAACAAGGGTTTCCCATTATAAGCTGAAAGTTTAGCCATTTCAGATTCTTAAGAAAGAAATGGAAGATTTAGTTGTATGCTCTATTGATAAGATAAAGTTATTGTTATGTAGACTGATGCTTCATACTTTGCAATGCCTGCAATTTAAAGCACTAAGGGAGACCTGTTGCATGCTTTTCTTCTACACTTGATAACAATGAAAAGAATTAACATCCAGTAGATAAAGGTTCATATGCAGCAATGGAATCAAAGATAATGGAGAAATTATCTAAATGGTAAACATTTCAGCCTTACTTCTATAAATTAATCAGTGAGTCATTTTACACAGTCATGGCTAAAATAATAAAATGGGGCATAAGAAGTCCCAGTAAGCTCCAGTGAATTAAACCCATCTAAGAGAAATAAAAGTCTTATATAAAACCAAACTGGATGTATATTTTGACCTATGAGAAGAAATACTCTGATCACAAAACCAGGGTGGTCAAAGCTCTTTAGCCTTGGTTGGTAATCTGTCTGGAGATGGTGTGTCAATAAAAATACCAAGTGTCCAAATCTCAGCAAAATTTGGTTTGTATTAGTAAGTGCATACAACAAAGACAATGTCTAAACACTTCATGATGGTAAATAAACAAGTATCAAATCACCCAGAGCTGCATTAACAGGGTTTGAGTCTGTGATAAAGGTCCTGTGCACAATAGGGTGAGTATAAATCCTGTGCACTGCTAGATCATTATCAAACAAACAGGAAACCACATGCATGAATTGTTTGTGGATGGTAGTTGGAATACTGGCACCCTGTGTGGCTGAGCAACAGAAATACTCCAGAATAAAAGGCTGTTTTTCTACATTTTAAGATTGTATTTTTATATCATTGGCTGCAAAACAATGTACAGGTACAGGTTCTTTACTGGGTGTTACTTACTGTTTGGACAAAGAGAAAGATTCAGAAATTAAAGGAACATGATGTCAAAGAGAGTTTTGCTGAAGATTTTGAAAATATGACACAGAGTCATTGCTGAAGAACATGTGGGATACTTATGGAAAAAGTGCTAGGAAAATTTGCTTAGTGCAGGTGATGAGAACTATGATTGGTCTAATGGACCTCCTAGGCAGAAAGTAACATGGTGATGAAACAACAATGTTGACCAAGCAGTAAAGTAAAAATTACAACTGTCAAAAGAGTGGAAGCTAGATGGTTGTAAAAGCCTTACCTACAAGCAAAGAAACATTCAAAGTGAGCAATATATGTGTCAAAAAAATCCGAAGAAGAAGGAAGGTTTTGTAACATTAAATGAGAAAAAAGTCTTTAAGATTGCAGAGCAAATAAAAGCAGAAGACTGTGGTGTAGTGGGTGACAAGTGTTTTAAGAACAATGCTGATGTTGAGAAACAACTGGTATGGAAAGAAGACAATAAAAGACATTTTAGAACATTGAAACTGCTGAAACACATGGTGAAAATCTATGAGAGAATTATTGAAGAAGAAATAAGTAAAGTGATATAAGGGAAATGCGGTTTGAACCCATACCTTGAACATGGACCATAGATGTCATTTTTATTGCACGAGATTTACAGGAGAAAAAACTTGAAAAAACACCTTTACTTTGCCTTTGTAGATCTGGAAAATGCTTCTGGCAGAGTTCCTAAGGGTAGGCCTATTATATGAATGCTATGAGAAAGCTAAGTATTGGTGAATGGTTAAAAATGATATGGCTATGCATGAATTCAGCAAAAGTAGCATTAAAACTATTGGTAACATGTTCAATGTTAGAGTAGGCATACATTAGAAATCTTTTCCAAACACCTTACTGCATATTGTTCCTTGAAGTATTATCCAGGAAAATTAAAAGTGGTCATCCAAGGGAACTTTTAAATAGCAGTTGCCTAAAACCACCTGAAAATGAAAATGAAGCACACAAGATCAAACTAGGCACTATTGAATAGGAAAGAGTAGACCCGCATAAAATGGAAGGCAACATTTATAAAGCTTGTGTTAGGAATGCTGTGCTGTATGGCAGTGAGGCATGGGCAGTTAAATTAGAAGACACTTGCACTCCCCAAAGGGCAGAAATGCAGATGGCAAGATGGATATGTAAGATCAGTCTGTCTGATAACATACCCTCCAATGAAATATGAGATAGGCTAGGAATTCAAAACATTTCTGTGGTCAATGAGCAAAAGAACCTCAGATGGTTTGGCCACATAACAAGGATAGATATTGACAACTGGGTTAGTAAATGCAGAACTTTGGTGACCAAGAGTGCTGCAGGAATTAACACTCAAGCAAGATAAAGAATGATCAGACTGAAAGGTAGTGATTAGAGCTGAATTACTACAGTTTTGATGCAACTTGCCCAGGAAAGGAGAATGTGGCTCCTGACACATTCATATTGTATGTTCTGTAATGAAACCTAATGAATTAGCTCAGCTCCACAACTCACTTTGTCATCCTAGGATCCTCAGGATGACTCAATTTGTCAAAACCAAGAATATGCTAGTATCTATAGAACAGTCCAGAAGTGTAGACAACTCCTGTTCAACAATGACAGAGTGTAAACAAAGATGTTACAAAGCTAGTTAGTCACACTTCACTAAAGCAACCTAAAAACTTTGGCCTGATGTTGACTTTAAAGGTCCAGTGTCTCCTAACAACAAGAACCATTACTTTCTCACAATTGGTGATGAAGTCACAAGGTTTGTTTTTGCCATACCATGTAGTGATGTTAGTATTCCAACTGTCATCAAGTGACTCTGTTCTATATTTTCAGTTTTGGGGATGACAATGTATGGTCATTCTGATAGAGAGGAAACTTCCATGCTGAGAGAAAAAAAGTCTCCTCTACAATTAAAATGTTGTTACTAAAAAAACCTACTTCTTTCAACCCTCAAGGCAATGGACAATGTGAAAAATGCAATAATTTGTCAAGCTATCATTTTAGCATATAGATCACCAAATATAGATATCAGGAACTAGAAAGTTATACTAATGCTTTGCATCTGTTAAGGTAACTTATTTGCATGTCAATACATGCTTCTCCACATATACAAATGTTTAAGTATGCTGGTCATTCATTATTTGGAGAATCAATCACGACTTGGTTAACAAATCAGGGACCTGTGCTGCCCTGGTGTTTCAACCATTTGAAATAAAAGTGTTTACTGTTAAAGTGTCACTGCTGGATGCTAATCCATTCAATGCTAACATACAATTACAGGATTACCTGATGGCTGAGAAAGCACTGTATTCACAAGACATTTTGCTCCAGTAGGAGGATCAGATTGTGTAGTTAATCCAAATCTTTACCTTCATGAGGACAGCACTCCACAGGCACTACCTGAAGTTGGTAACCCAGTTCCTCTTTAGAATAAACTACTAAATGCCTTTGATGTGGAAGTCATTTACTACAAATAATTTGCACCATGAAGGTTGAGGAAGGTATCCTTTGGAGAGATATGAGGATTTTGTAGCTGGATGAATAAATTGGTTCAGAACGATAATTATTGTTGCAATCTGATTGACCACTGACACACTCTTAACCCCCTGGCCCCGATGAGCTATGATCGTGGCTTTGCCGGTTGAGGACGAAAGGCCACGATCGTGGCTCAGTTTGAATCGTCTGCTAAAATGCAGTTGACCAGCCCATGTGATTAGTTTTAGCCAATCAGAAGCTTTGTAGCCTCACTTCCTGTATCATCCAAGCCAAGTTTTGCCATTTGCCTTGTTTTTTGATCGATTTCACTGAGTTTTGCTTTCAAAATGAGTGACAATGAAAGCCACAACAATGATGATGTCTTTGCAACTGATACCAGTGAAGATTCTCTTTCGGAAGGCGATTCAATATTAAACTATTAGGAAACAACAAAGCCATCCAAATAGGAATGTAGATAAAAAGTAGGTCCCACTATTGATCTCCTCCAATAAATGGACTCTTGTATGAATCCCAAAATAAAAAAAATCCCTTAAATNCACTATTGATCTCCTCCAATAAATGGACTCTTGTATGAATCCCAAAATAAAAAAAATCCCTTAAATGTGGATTATTCTTTTGAGTACTGCATCCAGCAGAATCAAGGTAGGGTCTTTATTTTGATCTTATTGCATTCATAATTCATTTTCCTTTCAGAAAATGTATAGTTTTAATAGTCTATGATGTACAGGAGAACTGCAGTTGTTCATTATAAGTGCATACCCATGACATAATTTCCAGCATCTAATTTTATGCCCATTGTTTAGTATGCACTTTTAATCATGTCATGTCCTAAGGGGGTCAAAGGGCTGTCATTTTTAAATTGTCTATCATTTACAAACTCACAAAATTTAATAAAGAACATTTTTTATCTTAGGCAGTATAATGAATGCTAGTTTTAGTAGATTAAAGCTAAGTAAATAAATATATTCCAATTTATTTTATTTTATTCAGACACATGTTCCCTGCCTTTGTAAAATAAAATTTTCGGTCAAAGTGAAAATAAGATGATAATTTGGGGCTGTTTGTGAAACTCTTGGAGTAAACCACATGTATGTTTAGAAATAACACACATACATTGCCCAAATTATACATGGGCGGCTTTCAGCTGAGGAAAAGCTATGTGTCCACCTATTGACGAGCCATACATTGCATGCACGTGTGTATTTCAGGAAAAAGTTCACGTTGGAGGGATAAGAATAACTTTCTATTATTTTTGAACCCAAAAACTCAGGCAATAATCTGCTCATCGCTGTAATTCTATCCTTTACTTCATTTCACAGCAAATTCATGTAAAGTCTCATACTTTGTAACATATTGCACATTAGAATGTATGCCGTTTTGGCATGATCTCCTTCAGTTATTTCAGAGCCATACATTGCTTCTTCTAAATTCCTTGTCAAATTATTCTTTGGCGATGTTTCAAATATATCACTTATTTAATATTTAAGTTATTAGAAGCAATATATTGGTTACCATTCTCGTTCAAGATGGCAAAAATTATGTGTGCGACACAACTTAGGCAATTCCATTGGCATTTAGTCAAACTCCTGAATGAATGTAACGTATTCCTGTTAGACATTTATCAAGAGCTTAGCAATTTTAATATTTTGCTTCAGTTAAGTAGAACACGTTTTACCAGGCTAAAAGGATAACTTTACAGAATACACTCTAATTGTCGTTATTTGAATATTTTTAATGATACAATCCCAAAGATATCACTAATGAAAAGTAAATTTATCGTCGAATAAGAAGTTATTTCCAGTTGTCGCTTTCTTGAGTCCCAGCATAACAGAAACACTTGGGAAATTATTATTTTCGTAATGCAATAATAATAATAATAATAAAAGCTGCGCCTTCGTTCTTTAAAAAATACGAAACGACCCAAATCACCCAAAAATAAGCAAATCATCCACAACAGAGACAAATCACCCAAAAACACCTATAGAAGTAGGAAATCACCCAACGTTAATAGAAAAACCTTTCTCACTCACCTTCCACCACACATCACCTTTGCAAACATGATTTTCATTTTATGATCTTGCGCCATTTTGGATTCATAGTTACAGCCTCCTTCTAGAAATGAAGGATGTTTATTTTTCGCTGCAATTTCTTGTACGTGCAGTTCAACAGGAAATGAGGAAGAAACTGTCAACACAATCAGTGAATTCTTTGAGAAAGTATTCAATGCCAAAAAAAACCCATATACCACACCAAAAACAATGCGGATACCTTTCATCGAAGACGAAGTAGAAAAGGCCATAAAATCACTAAAGAACAATAAGAGTGCAGACACAGATAAAATCACCGCAGAACAGCTGAAGTATGGACCAAAGGAAATAAACATGGGAATAGCCTATATCCTAAACGATATCGCGAGCACAGGCGAATATCCTACAGAAATGAAAGAAGGTAACTTCACCCCCCCCCCCTACCTGAACCAAATAAGGAGAGGACTACCTGGAAACTTAATACCCATAATATTACTGACGATGTTCTGAAAGATCCTGGCCATCTGCATGATAAGAAGAACAAGCAACAAAATTGAGAGAGAGAAATCCCCATCACTCAAGCGGCTTACCAACAAGGCCGTAGTACCACTGAGCACGTATTCAGCACGAAAATCATGGCTGAAAAGGCGATAACATCAGCCAACTATGAGACAAATATACTACTGCTCGACTTGTCAAAAGCTTTTGACACAGTGGACCGAGGAATATTATTCAAAGAACTGCAGAAAGTACTAGATGAAGATGAACTACACATAATATCGATAATGTTTAAGGATGTAAAACTACGAGTACAATATGGAAAAACGATTGGAAACGCATTCACAACAAATTTGGGGGGCCCACAAGGGGACTGCTTGAGCCCCATACTCTTTGCATTACATCTAGCCACGGCCTTGGAACAGGCAGATAGCGAAGCACCATACCACCAAGAAGAACATAACTGCAGCAAAAAAGAAAGCAGCCTACATGACCATAATTACAGCCAACCAGCGGGAAAAACGACAGATCAACAGTATGCAGACGATATAGGCTATAAATCAGAAAATACTTCAGTTCAACATAAAAAAGACAGTGCCAATAAAATTTAAAAAGAGAAAATTGTGTGTAAATGAGGCAAAAACGGAATAATTTAAAATTAAAATCAAAGGAGGACAAAAATGGAAATGGTGCAAATACGTAGGAAGCATGCTCGACACCAGGGAAGATATAAAAAGAAGAAAAATGCCAGCCACAGGAACATATAGACAATATCAATACCTGCTTACAAGTAAGAAATTAACATTCAGAACAAGAATCAGACACTTCAACACCTATGTGGAAAGCATATATTTATATAATAGCGAACTGTGGACTCTGACCAAGAACTGTGAGAAAGAGATTGATGCTTTCCAAAGAAGTCTCATAAGAAAAAATGCTGAATACAAAATGGCCAAATAAAATAAGAAATGAAGAGCTATATGAAAGATCGAAAGTAAAGAAATGAGGCGAAGAGATAAGAGAAAGAAGACTCAGATGGCTAGGACACATGTTACGCCTGTCAGAACCCCCCCCCCCCGTCAAAACAAGCCCTTGCAGAGGCTCTGAAAACTACAAAGAAGCCAAGAAGCAGACCGGAAACCACCTGGATCTCAATGACTAATGCACAATTAGCAGAGAAAGGCCTGCCAAAAATTGTAGATACAAAACTAGAACAACAAGCCAGAGACAATAAAATGAAGGGAGATAACTCAATTTTAATAGCTCTTATTTATTTCAATTATCAGAGAAGACTCGTATAAATTGATCCCGAAAGTTAGTTTTATTTGCAAAACAGTGTTAAATTGAAGTACAATATTTTATTTAGCCCTGCAAATTATGGGACCTGGACCCCTCACTAGTGCAGAGCCCTCATGCAGGGGTCCAGGGCCAGGAGCCAAAGTCCCCTGAAAATCTTTAAATAGTGGGTCTTAGACTACCAAAAGAGGCCCAAAAACCACTATACTGCTACTGTTTATTGTAGATACATGGAATAGAAAAGGAAGAAAAATTGGTTGCACCCCGTTGGCCCCGAAATGGAACCCTCATTACCATTTTTTTCAAGTCAATTCACAATTTACAACTTTGTTACAAAAATGATAATGTTTCTTTCTTGTCTTGCTTAGGTATTGTTTGTTCCAAAGAAAAAACAAAAACCATCATCAGAGGTAAGTCCAATCCTTCATTGTCAAATAATAATATTTTTAGTTTGGTGCTTTAACAGATCATCTGCTATGGTTTGCAGGTCGAGTAAATCGAGTAACAAAATGACAGAGTATACTATTTTTAACTCGTCAAGATTGGCTTTATTGAGGCTTTTAAAAAGAGGTTTAATGGTTTAAAACTATTAATCCCAAGAAGAAGGCAAAGGCCAATTTGTTAGGAAATTTTTAGGACAAACTGCAATTCAAATTGTTTGTTTTGGAGTGATTTGGTTTATTTCTTGGTGATTTTGGGTGATTTGGGTGGGTTTTGGATGATTTCGTATTATATCACCAACGCTGCACCTTATGTTTTTACTTACCGACTCAGGAAGTAATTTAACCTGCGAGTTTACATCTAACTCAAGCAAGCTTGTCACTTTGATGAAACCGAATTAACATTGTTAAAAATGTTAATGGATACATACCTTTACCTTGGGCTGAATGAAATCTGATTTTCAAATTTTCCCTCGGTTCTGTCAAAGAATTTCCGCAGTGATCTAACTATTCTTTGAATCGCCTTGTTTCGTGTATGAAAAGATGAAGTAAAATGATAAAATAGAAACAGTGTAGATTTAAGTTTAACTCAGTTTAGAAATAAACGGAGCCGACAGGCTCACAGCATGGGACGATTGTTTATGTAAGTTTTTTGTTGTTGTTTCTTTGCTTTTTTTTCGTGTATCATTGCGTCTGTCAGCAACGATCGCCACCCATAACTGATCACATATGTAGGGTTTTTATGATTATTTGGCGTTTGATTAATGTCTTTTTTACAGATTACAATCGGTAATACACACCTCGTGATCTATGCATCATGTTAGTCCGAAATGTTTGTTTTTCGAAACCAACAAAACCTTAGATTTTTTCAGGGGGGGGGGGAGGAAGGGAGAGGGGTATAGTAGAAATCATGTCATATTATATCATGTGTCTACCCTCTTGCTTTGCAGCATTGCACAATATTGTTTAAAACTGGATTTGGGAAGATCAGTTTCTGCACAGCCAGTATATCTTGGTTTGTCCTTGTACGTCATGTGCTGAGAGTTAGGGGTTACTTACTTACTTCTTACTTACTTACTTGAGAAAC
>RDPX01000150.1:1807607-1821500 GCA_003991215.1 Morbakka virulenta
AAAGCTTTATCGGTCTACCTATCGCACGTTTCTTTGGAGGAGGTGGAAGTGTTGACGTCCCTAAAGACAAAAAATAGTGAACAAGGTTGTCATAAAAGTCTATACGAAAAGCGATGAAAAGTCAAAAAGGTATAAAGAATTGTACGAGTTTCTTTTTCGTAAGGCCGACATAAATAACATCATCTTTTTCACTTTCACCCACAGGCTTTAGAAGGCTAGAGATTTTCACTTGTTTGAGTGGTACTGTTGAAACTGGTCGCTTCTTCAAAAGGTTTTGCATCTTGGTTTATGTGGCCATTTTCACAGTTGTTTCGTTCAAATAAGGCTGACGTATTGTCCTCATAACACAAATCATGCCATTCATAAAACATTCGAAAGTCCTAACATTCGAAAATCAAAAACGTTCAAAAATCATAAAGGGAGAAAAAACACGACATTATAAAAAATGTAAGGAAAAAGTTTTGAGACCTTTGTGACTTGGTTTTGCCTTTAACAACATGGAAAGATTGTCGAAAATTTGTTTCAAGGAACTTTTACTAAATTCAAAGGAAATACCAATCATGATAGAAAAGGAATTTTCCACTGAGTGCTGTGTTAGAGGCCATCATGTATACCAGAGTGAATGGGAAGCAAACGTTGATAGTGAGCTAACCGTCTGCAAAGAAACACGACCTGGTGCGCTTGTCGAGGATAAGTACGCAATAACGCTTAAATACGATGATGTAACTGTTGGACATGTACCAAAGTTCTTGTTAAAAATAGTGTATTTTTACGTAAAGAATGGTGGTGAACTTTTTGTGAGAATAACTGGCAAGAGACTATTTTCTAAAGATGTACCTCAAGAAGGGATGGAACTTCCGGCCTTGTATACTTTCAAGTCAACAAATGTGGAAGTTCATCCAAAGCTACCATATCGCGTTTCCAATGCTCTAAAGGATTACAACGAGTGCAAAAAGGTACGAATTAATAAGAAAAAAAGAAATAAAAAGCTTGTAAAATTTATTAAAGGAAAAATTCATGTGAAAAACAAAAATTGTTTTTGAAAAGTCAAAAACGTTTCTTATTTTGTGTGGAAAATTTTTTTCCTCCAATTATTAACGCGGATTTGTGGTGTTCCAAAGTTGGTATTTAAACGCCTCCAATTATTAACGTGGGTTGGTCAAAATAATTATTTTTACCGCCGCGTTAAACTAGAATAATTACGGTATCATGTTTTTCCAATGGCTTTGCTTCATAGTTCGATACACTTGTGACTTTTAGGCCTTGCATGTTTCTTAAGCATTTAAACAATACTGCTGGATTTACATTTTCTGAATCTCGGTCTTACATTGATGGCAAAACAGGCAAACATTATTGCCTTTCACAGATTTCTGCTATGAAAGACCCTAACACAGTGGACAGAAGGAGTAAAGATGGGCAGAAAGGACCCAATACCATACTAAAGAGAAGGAATGCGAATCGTCCCTCGAAGCAGCTTATCCTAGGGTGTCTCCTTTTTGCTTGGACGTGAATCGGTTCCCAAAAATGCTGGACTATCTTTGTGTGGATAAGACTGTGCTTGCACAAATTATAGATAGACACAAAGAGAGCAGAGATTGACTTGTTTTTTATCTTCTGTTGGCTTAAAATGAAGTAACCATTCTAGAATTTACACTAGGTACTACCACACTTGGACTAGGCAAAGTAGCAGTTTGTGTTTCATTTAAGTCTAAATTGGGTATAACATTTCTTTTTTCTGCATCTGTACTTCCTATCTATTGAAAGATGTATCTGGTGTGATACTGTCATCTGATATCAAATAGTCTACAGGTAAATACCTCTTTCTCTCTCTCTCCCTCTCTCTCTCTCTCTCTCTCTCTCTCTCTCTCTCATTTCTTGGGATTCTGACTATATAAGAGAGAAAACCCTTTACTGCAACTATTGTAACTGCAACCCATGTCTCTTTTCTCCTCTAAAACTGTGCACTCAATTATGTTGGTATAAATCAAACTGAAGAGAGGTGCTGCATCATGGTGAAATTTTGCTTGAAGTTGACCACCATGCACTTTCTTTTCAGTGCTTTGCTTGAAAAAGCTCAGAGAAAAAAATGATTGCCGTTTTGAGAACAGGATTGTCGAAGATGACCTTGTGATGGTGTGTGGGTGTGGTTCGATAACAGAAGAATACATCAGCTGTAAGCTACAAGCAGATTCAGTTTTCCAATTCAGTTTTCCAGGCCATAAAATGGTAGGGTGCCACCTTAAGAAGGGGACAAGAATCGGTATATGGTTTGTATTGTCGAACTAAATCTTCAATGTCCTGGTACTTGCTTTTCAATGTTTCAATGATCTGGTATCTCGCCAGAACACTGAAGTAGTTAAAGCTGTCATGTGTGACATACCTGGATGACAGAAGTGGTGTTCTTTCAGCATTCGAGAGCTGAAACTGTCCTAGACATCAACTCTAGCAGCCTGTAAAATACCACCATCCTCATCTGACAATTCATAACGACGCACCGAATATGGCTTTAAGTCCACAGCAGAGCAAGTGTTGCCCCAACCAGTTAAAACAAACTCAAGGACTTTGGATAAGGAAACATTCCTAGCAGTAACCAAACGAATTTCTATGGATGTCAGAGATAGCAAAGAAATCTGGGTCTGTAAGATGTCAGAACCCTCAAGTTCATAGTTGACTGAATGTGAAGAGGGAAGCGACTCAACATATTTGCATTGCCGTTAGCTGCCAACGTACGATTCACAATATTATTGCTATAACCAGACAATAGGAGAACCCATCCATGGGTTCTTGCAGCAACAGTAGCTGGTATACTAGCCTATGGGCCAAAGGTTTTAGTAAGAAATACATGGTCAGTGACAAGGGTGAATTTGTGCCAATGTAAATACAAGTTGAACCTTTTAATACCATAGAGTATAGCTAAGGTTTCCTTCCCTCTTTGGGCATAATGTCTTTCCGCTGAATATAAAGTACGAGAAACATAACGGAACGCGCAGAATTATCACAATACAATGACTGAGAATAACACCGCTGCCGTAAGGACTAGCATCAGCACTGCGAATAAAAGGTTTCTTAAGGCTATTCTCCACGCGTCGAAAAATTTCGAGCGAAGTTGATATTTTCGATCGAACTTTTTCGTACGAAATTTATTTTAATCTCCACGGAGTAAAAAAAGGCGCAATTTTTCATTTTATTTTTCTATATTCAATATGGCTGATGAAAACATGAGACGTTTACTTCTTGTTCGTAAATTAAACTTATTGAAACTGTTGCTTTATTATCGAATGAAAAGGAACAAACCTAAAAAAAGAAAATATTGGGTACGCAAGATATAGTGAAAGGGAGACAAAAGGCGAATTTCACCTTCTCGTAAAAGATTTAAGATTACACGACCAGGAATACTTTTTTCGCTGCTTCAGGATGTTACCTTCTACATTTGAAGAACTTTTGAGTTGGATCGCATCAAACGTTGACTGATTGCTATTATTTGCCATTTTCTTTATTATTATTATATCGTGCTTTGACGCTTCAGCATGAAAAATCAAAATGTCTCCTTTTTTAATTATTTGTATAATGCACGAACAAGCAACTTTCTGATTGGTTTTGATGAAACTTAATCTTTTCTGATTGGCTTGCGTAAAATTTCTGCCGCGAAAAAGTAGAACCTCTTCCAACTGCTTTCCAATGTCGGTCGAAAAGAAAAATTCTTATATCACGTGTCAAAACAAACGTAAGGCGCATGTGCGTTGACGAAAAAATCAGCTTCGCTCGAAATTTTTCGACGCGTGGAGAATAGCCTTTAGGTACAAAGTGAACAAGTATGTGATCTCCTGCTGGTACTGATTTGGCATATTGAAGATTCCTCGCAGTCAGGAGTCCATTTCCATGGTGAACTTTGCGGTAAGAGGGAGTAGAGAGCTTGAAAACTGGTTGCCAGATTAGGAAAACACTTTCTAGAAAAGTTGACCATGCCTAAAAATGACTAATTCAGAGACAGTTGGGGGTCTAGGAGAATTCCATATAGTATCAGCTTTCTTCTGGACTGACCCAGTGCCATGTTTACATAAAATATGGCCCAGCTGCTGCAATTCTTTTTGTAAAAAATGACATTTTTCACAATTCAGCTTTACATTAATTCTCATCTTAAAGGTGTCAAGATGACTTTCTAGATTGTCTCTTGGTATCAAGACATTATTAATACAGCAAACGACATGATCACGATCAAACTATTATTTTGTCCATTGTGGCTTGAAAAACTCACGAGGTCGTTTTGATACCAAAACACAACCGACTAAAGTGTCTTAATTCCGATAATTGTTTCTGGAACGTGAGGACTTTATTTCAAGCTGGAAAACTAGCAATGTATGAAGAAAATGAACAGCGTGATTTGCTTGGAGTAACTGAGGCAAGATGAACCAAGACGGGACGACAGAAACTGAGCATCGGAGACATTATCTGGTCAGAAAAGCAGGCTGCCAACCATCAGAAATAAGTCGCTGTCATCAATAACAAGACATCTCAACACATTATTGTAGTCAAAACCCATCAGAAGACGTCTGGTCTATAGTAGACTGAGCTCGAAATTTTTCCAAAGTGTTTGTAGTAGCTGCTGTGCACCAATCAACAATGCTGACAAAGGGTACAAGCATCTTTCCTATAATAAACTCCAGGCTGCATTAAAAGACATCCCTGGACATGATGATTTACTCCTGTCGAGGGACTTCAATGCAAGATTTGGCAGGAACAACCAAGGCAGTTAGAGGCGTATAGGACGACATGGACTTGAAATCCTCAGTGACAACGGTAAAAAACTTATTGGCCTGTACGAAGAGAACGACGTGGTAATCGGTGGTACGCTCTCCGCCCACAAGACTATTCACGAAATGACCTACACGTCACCCCAGGGGAGAACATAGAGCCAAATTGACAAGGCCCAATGAGATGACGGTGTCTGCCCTGAGATGCTGAAGACAGAAGAACAAGAAACATCACCAATGCTTTAGCATATCCCCTAAGACATCTGGAGCACAGAGACAATCCCAGATGACTGTAAGACAGGAGTCATAGTCAAAAGTCCAATGAAGGGAGACTTTGAAGGTTGTAACAACTGAAGAGGCATCAATCAACTATCACTAGATATAAAGGTCTTCAGCTCCATCATCCTTTAGGGCATCATTGCAGCAGTACATACTATTTTACGTCAAGATCAGGCTGTTTTCAGGAACGAAAAATCATGCATTTATCTCCCATATTTGTGCTGCACCAGATTCTAGAGTAGATCCATGAATAAAACAGCCCTCTGTACGTAGTGCTTATCGACTTGCAGAATGCCTTCGACAGCCTGTTCACTGACTCTCTCTTGAAGATCTTAGAACACTATGACATCTCACAGAAGTTGGCCAGCATCATCCAGTCCCTCCATGAGAACTTTGAATATCGTGCCATCCACAACAGCATTCCGACAGAGCCTTTAATGGTTAACACAGAAGTGAAATAGGGATGCGTTGTATCACCTTTTTTTTTCCCTTTAGTCATAGACTTGGTGATGTTCAAAGTAACCCAGCAAAAGCGAAAGAGCATACAGTGGAAACTGACTTCAGTCTTGGAGGACCTGAACTTCACATATGACCTTGGAGTAGTGTCAAAGAGGTATCAAGACCTCTAGCAGAAGACGAAGAGCCTTAGTAAAACTGGCAGCACCATTGGACCCAAGGTAAGTGACTAGAAGACTCAAGTCCAGAGAAAGGATGCCAGGAACATCAACCCAGTCACAATTTAAGTCCAGTCTCTTGAGGACGTGGAAGACTTCATCTATTTCGACAACAAGATGACAGCAAACGGTGCGCGTGAGCAGGAAATCAACACCAGGATCAGCAAAGCCAACCAAGCCCTTGCTATGCTCAAGCCCATGTAAAGATTCAACATACTCAGCATCCACATAAAGATCAAAATCGTGAGGAGCAAAGTACTCAGCGTTCTCCTGTACAGCTGTAAATGTTGGAAAACCACTGTCACCATTAAACGGCGAGCTAGAGGTCTTCACGACCAAGTGCCTGCTCAAAGAGGAGCAAGGTAGTATGTACGTAAGTAACTTTTTATGTCTGAAATGCCTAGAGACCTAATTTGCCTTGGCTTTTTCCTTTCTTCTGCAAATTCAAAGAATGGTCTTTTATGGTTTTTTCTATGACAAAAAGTGCAAATCTAAGCTAGTCATAGTCATCATATCAATTCAAAACATTCAGAAAAAAAAATGGCTAAATTAATAGTCAAGAAATAAGCAAAAACACCATTACCCATATGGTGCAGGAAAGCTATGCAGACGTTTCTAAAAATTTGTGTTTATTTTCTGAAGTTCGTCTAAGCATTTAATTATTCTCAATTGCTTTGAGCCATCAAAATGGAGACCAAAAACATTATGGATGAAACTGCTTCTCAAAACACCTTTATTATTTATGAAGGTGATGCTGGAAAATTTTTAACAAGGTTTTACGCGAGACGAGTCTCCAAAGCAGTAATGTTTTTCAATCAACTGAGTGAAGATGCAGCTACTCTCCTTACAACAGAGTTGACTTCATTATGGTACATGCACTGTAATATCTGGGTTGTTATGTACTANCCCTTTAGTCATAGACTTGGTGATGTTCAAAGTAACCCAGCAAAAGCGAAAGAGCATACAGTGGAAACTGACTTCAGTCTTGGAGGACCTGAACTTCACATATGACCTTGGAGTAGTGTCAAAGAGGCATCAAGACCTCTAGCAGAAGACGAAGAGCCTTAGTAAAACTGGCAGCACCATTGGACCCAAGGTAAGTGACTAGAAGACTCAAGTCCAGAGAAAGGATGCCAGGAACATCAACCCAGTCACAATTTAAGTCCAGTCTCTTGAGGACGTGGAAGACTTCATCTATTTCGACAACAAGATGACAGCAAACGGTGCGCGTGAGCAGGAAATCAACACCAGGATCAGCAAAGCCAACCAAGCCCTTGCTATGCTCAAGCCCATGTAAAGATTCAACATACTCAGCATCCACATAAAGATCAAAATCGTGAGGAGCAAAGTACTCAGCGTTCTCCTGTACAGCTGTAAATGTTGGAAAACCACTGTCACCATTAAACGGCGAGCTAGAGGTCTTCACGACCAAGTGCCTGCTCAAAGAGGAGCAAGGTAGTATGTACGTAAGTAACTTTTTATGTCTGAAATGCCTAGAGACCTAATTTGCCTTGGCTTTTTCCTTTCTTCTGCAAATTCAAAGAATGGTCTTTTATGGTTTTTTCTATGACAAAAAGTGCAAATCTAAGCTAGTCATAGTCATCATATCAATTCAAAACATTCAGAAAAAAAAATGGCTAAATTAATAGTCAAGAAATAAGCAAAAACACCATTACCCATATGGTGCAGGAAAGCTATGCAGACGTTTCTAAAAATTTGTGTTTATTTTCTGAAGTTCGTCTAAGCATTTAATTATTCTCAATTGCTTTGAGCCATCAAAATGGAGACCAAAAACATTATGGATGAAACTGCTTCTCAAAACACCTTTATTATTTATGAAGGTGATGCTGGAAAATTTTTAACAAGGTTTTACGCGAGACGAGTCTCCAAAGCAGTAATGTTTTTCAATCAACTGAGTGAAGATGCAGCTACTCTCCTTACAACAGAGTTGACTTCATTATGGTACATGCACTGTAATATCTGGGTTGTTATGTACTACAAAATTTCTTCAAGAAAATCGTATAGACAAGATCGTATTACTACTTTGTAAGCAGGGTGCAGCAGTGATAGTAAAATCAATCAAAGATTGGTTGATAATATTAATGGCGAAGGACTATGGAAAATAGCTGACACAGTACAACATTTTTTATATGCGCAGAACTCTTATTTTTCGTGCCCAGTCAGGTAATTCTTCAAAGCGATCAACCTCAGCGATGTTGTGGATATAATTCTCAAAGAAGAGAAAGTTCAAGCTCTATTCATAGCCTGGATGGGATTGTGCAGCATTGAAATTGAAGATGCTCTTAGTATGGACCTTCTAAGAACCACTTTATCACTATTTATTAGAGTAAGATCATCCTCCTATGCTAAAGATTTTGTGAATAGGTTGAAACCAATACCCAAAGAAAGAGATAAAAGAGTCCGGAGGAACGAAATTGAAAGAATAACAGATAATTTAATTGAAAACTTTGCTAATTTATCAGAAAAAAAATACTGTGTTTAAAAGTTAATTAAAAGATCAAGCTACTTCGAGGGTTACTAAAAATAGAAGGTCAATAATTGGGCTATTATGAACAATTTTGAAAGTTAACCATAATCCATGCACTGTTAGTTGCAAATCTATTCAAGAATTAAAAAGATTCAACAATACTCCTGAGTCCGGAATAGACTACCCCTCAAATTAATTGTCAAAGAGATGTCAACAACCCAGTTTATTCTTATTTCAGTTTCCTCTTCTTTACGTATTTGATTTGAAAAAATCTCCAACCGAGGCATACAATGTTTTAAACAATGTCGAGACATATATAAACGGAAATTCTATTCACCCATTCTCTTCTTAAGATAGAAAGGTCAACATCTGGAGAAAATAAAACTTTTCATGTGTTTTCATAGAATATGTTTCATTTTTCGGCCTAATAGCATGCTTTTTTCAATGGTTTAAAGGAATGACAAAACAGACGGAATTTTTAAGTACAATCCCTGATTATAAGAAATTTTACAGCCCTTGAGATATTAGACGAAGAATTTTGACACACACACACACACACACACACATATTTCTCTAGTCCACCTCTTATTAGATTGTGGGAAAAGAGTAGTCGCTGGCATTAATTGACATAGACAAATGTGGCATGAACAACATGTGTCACAAGATAAAGCAGGGTCTCTTAAAGTCTAAAAAGAAAGAATAGGGAAGTCCCATTTGTTTCCAACGTCAGAGTAACTCTTATTGATTTATAATATAATGTCATGATTTTCTCTCTTTTTCTTTTTAAATTTGTTTCAGAAATAACTTTCTGTCATTTTATTTAATTTTTGTCTCCTTTTTTACTCTTCGTATTATCTTGTACAGGTGAAATAAATGTTGAATTCTAAATTTGGTATTGTTGTATCCAAACTCTCGAATGCCGGGGTTGTAAGATTCACGCTTCAAATACTTCTAATGGTCAAAGTATTCTTCCTCCAGATCTTGACGAAATTTAGTTGACAATACATACATACTTTGCATCATTTTGGAGTAAGAAACTTACAATCTTAGTCAAAGAGAATATGTTTGTTTTTACACCTTCGCATGTTCGCCAGGACCTAAACGTTTTTGTGCGAATGGTTTCATCAAACGATACTTCTTTGCTGACTACCTCTTCTTTCCACCTAGCAAGACACCCAAGAAAATCTTCCTCTCACTATACAAGTCTCTTAACATTTGCATCTTTATATTATTTCTTTGAAACGTGCCTTCATCGGCGCTTCTTACATTAAAGCAATAAAAACTCATTGGGCATCTCGCAGTAATTGGTAGTGGCAAGAGTGTCCTTTCCACCCAATTCGATTAAAACTGCTGTCACAAATGTATTAAGCACTTGGTAAGACCGTTTAATCCTCATAGCCGAAAAGGAACTCACATTAGTGTGGTTAATGAAAAGTCTTGGTAAAAGATAAAGACAATTTGACTGATAGTCATAAAACAAATGTTCAATATTATTCCATATAAAGACAACAACATTAGTAATTTTTGAAGATAAATGGAATGTATGTATATATACATACATACATATCTATGTATACAGATTCATTTTAATTACAATTTTCCTTTGCAAATAGCAACATTTATTTGCAGTTGGATTTGATCTCTTCAGTTATATACTTGAAACAAACCAATACTTAATTGTCCTCATTATTTCTATTTTTACTCTTCTACCCAGTCTCAGCGTAGGCTACGTTACAGCTATTTTGTATATAGAAAGTCAAATGAGTTTTTAATGCCCTTTCCTCACCACGGAGAGCAACACCATTTTAATTTTGTCACTGAATTTGAAATAAAGCCAAAATCTCGCTACTGCATTTGAGATTAGCAATGACAAATCAGTTATCAAGAAACATGACGGTGTGTATAGTACAAGTATTGAGTTGAAATTGTAAATTGATTTTAGTAAGAAATATACAAGTAGAACATTTTTAATCAAGCAAATTTGTGTAACCTCGTCATTGATAGTGCTAATTAAATGCACTATACTGTTCAGATGCTAAATAAAATAAGAAAACAATAGCTCGTATACAAGAATATAAAATGAATGAATTTTAATTTTTAACTTTAATTTTGCAAAACAGAATGTAAGTACAGGTTCTAAGGTATGGTATGCAAAGCTACACAGAGAATATAAAAAAAAATGAGTTTGAGGAACACCAAGATGGTCTTAATGCATAGCACATTCTCTTCCTGTGATGATATGGCTCAATAAGCTACATTAAATCAAGTTTTGTTAACGTAAACATGCAGAAATAACTTACATTAATTGCAAAGGAGAAATTAACTCACCCAAACCATGAGCTTTGAAAAACGGTATAAATGTCAAAGTTTAAGAAGTTCCAAGTGACAGTGGTATCAAACCTATATATGACGTGTAAAATAACTTATGTGCAGTTTCATTTCTATGAAAGCATATTGCTAAGACATTAGACTCTGGTTACGTTAAAGGTGATGATAAAAAAGTAACTGTCAGGTCCCAGTCCCTTTTAGTGAACATATTTTCATAACATCTGGAGTAGGAAAATGAATATAAGAATTTTTTCCTGCTAGATTTTGTGTTTCTTTTTCTCAAAATATCCACTTAAAAGAAAGTACATTAAATCTGGCTATTAATAACTTGAAAAATGTGCAAAGGGAAGTGAACATAGAACAACTCGAATTTACAAAGCTATTGCTATGTTATTTGAATAATATACTAATAGATCATATCAAACATCGGTTATAAGAACATCTGTTATAAGAACGTTTTTAGCTGGTTCCTGGAACTTTTCTTCAACCAGAATTTGTTGTAAATATAACTGGCATGGACTATAATGCCGGGCTATAAAGAAAACGGAAGTTGAATGCTGTGTTAAGTACACATTATTTTCGATGTAATGTCCATTTTATATGAGATTTACTGGTTAAAACAAGAAAAAATAAGTAATTTTTACTAGCAAATGAAAAATTATAAAGAAAATTTTGAATTTTGGTATAACATGAAACTAACTTGACCATGAAACTCGATGAATAATTGGTGTTATTCTAAGATAATAGTAAAGACTTGAAAAGACACAATGACAAAAATTAAACATCGTGCTACAAACTTTGAATCCTTTGTAATTTCTTTTTGGATTTTTTCCCCAAGCAAAGACTTTATTGCAAAAATGTAAATTTTAAAAATTTACGATCAAAAAGCCTTTTAAAGATTGGAAAAGTGAGTGAAGGGCTCTTGAATTAGATAACTGTCATTGGTGAAGCCTTAGTCAGGCTTCTTGTAAAAATATGTGTAGATTATGACATATCAAAAAGAATCTAATATGTGGTACATTATGTCACGAAATCAGAGGAAAAGCACAATTTTTATGCCAGTAAAGTTTAGTGTTAACTTCATTAACAAGAGACAGGTATTGTATCATGTAAATAAAGGGAAATTGTTAGCTTTGTGGTCTAAAGAACAAAAGTAAACTTACTTGTAGTTATTGTTCAGGAGACCTACAAAATATTTGAGGAAATACACAAGGAGGAATTTTTTGTTTCCGTTTTTCTTATATCCACTTGTATCAAACGTCGTTGGTAAAAACTAAAGCTGAGTCCAAATTTACTGTAAAAAAGAACCTTTGATGTACCGTAGAGAATGTTGTTCTTTTATTGACTAGGAATTCCCATAGGGTTAAATTGATTTTTTTGACTATTAAAAGGTCTATTCCAATGATACTGAGACAACCATACTGACTGATTTTTATAAGGGAGAGGATGGTTCGTACGTAGAATCCCACTTGTCTCTACAGATATTCTTTTCAATTCTTGTGCACTTAACCTTAGTAAAATGACTACAATATGTTGTTCATCTGTACTTCTGGGTCGGTTAACAGATGTATGGTCCAACCCTTCATTTTCAAAATAACGAGAGATAACCTTCTCTTTTCATGGACATTTAAATGTCAGATATTCAAACGTTGAAAGCACAAGATGCCTTTTTTCATTCACAACTCATACAAGAAGCAAAAATTATCTGTACAGTGAATTATTAATGTAAAAGTTTTGTTATTAGATAATATCTGATTATATAGTATGTAAAATGTAATTAGATATGTCATTTCATTGGTAGAAATTTATAACAAGTGTGTAAAACTGTCTTTGAGAATCCCATCCCCGTGTTCGTCTTACGTCATTGTCATCAATGAATAAAAAAAATGCAATTTAAGAATGAGCTAATTAGTTAACAAAACATCTATGCCCTTAATCAACTTCTATGGCCTTGCATCATACGTTTTTGTTAAAAATCGAGGGTAAAACTTGAGGATAAGACTTTTTTACATCACAATTATTCCATTATTCTATTTTATTTTCTTTGTATGTAAAAGGATATATCTTTTATTATAATTTTGAAGTGATTTACGTTGACTGACGTGTTTTTTTGTTGGTTTTTTTTGGGGGGAGGGAGGATTTCTTTGGTAATAAAAAGATATTCTCTAAATGTCAAAGTGCAAGTGCATTTTGGTATGATTTAAAACTTCCCAAGTCTATTAAAGCTGCTTTAGAAGATAAATGTAGTATTAAAGGGAAGTGTAGTATCGAAAATATGTATAGAATCGAAGATAAGTGTAGAATCGATGATAAATGTAGTATTGAAGATAAGTGTAGTATCGAAGGTAAGTGAAGTATCGAAGATTAGTGCAGAATCAAAGATAAGTATAGTATTGAAGATAAGTGTGGTATTGAAGATAAGTTTAGTATTGAAGATAAGTGTGGTATTGAAGATAAGTTTAGTATTGAAGATAAGTGCAGAATCAAAGATAAGTATAGTATTGAAGATAAATGTGGTATTGAAGATAAGTTTAGTATTGAAGATAAGTGTGGTATTGAAGATAAGTTTAGTATTGAAGATAAGTGCAGAATCAAAGATAAGTATAGTATTGAAGATAAATGTGGTATTGAAGATAAGTTTAGTATTGAAGATAAGTGTGGTATTGAAGATAAGTTTAGTATTGAAGATAAGTGCAGAATCAAAGATAAGTATAGTATTGAAGATAAATGTGGTATTGAAGATAAGTTTAGTATTGAAGATAAGTGTGGTATTGAAGATAAGTTTAGTATTGAAGATAAGTGCAGAATCAAAGATAAGTATAGTATTGAAGATAAATGTGGTATTGAAGATAAGTTTAGTATTGAAGATAAGTGTGGTATTGAAGATAAGTTTAGTATTGAAGATAAGTGCAGAATCAAAGATAAGTATAGTATTGAAGATAAATGTGGTATTGAAGATAAGTTTAGTATTGAAGATAAGTGTGGTATTGAAGATAAGTTTAGTATTGAAGATAAGTGCAGAATCAAAGATAAGTATAGTATTGAAGATAAATGTGGTATTGAAGATAAGTTTAGTATTGAAGATAAGTGTGGTATTGAAGATAAGTTTAGTATTGAAGATAAGTGCAGAATCAAAGATAAGTATAGTATTGAAGATAAATGTGGTATTGAAGATAAGTTTAGTATTGAAGATAAGTGTGGTATTGAAGATAAGTTTAGTATTGAAGATAAGTGCAGAATCAAAGATAAGTATAGTATTGAAGATAAATGTGGTATTGAAGATAAGTTTAGTATTGAAGATAAGTGTGGTATTGAAGATAAGTTTAGTATTGAAGATAAGTGCAGAATCAAAGATAAGTATAGTATTGAAGAT
>RDPX01000150.1:1822471-1857255 GCA_003991215.1 Morbakka virulenta
TAGTATTGAAGATAAGTGTAGTATTGAAGATAAGTGTAGTATTGAAGATAAGTTTAGTATTGAAGATAAGTGTAGTATTGAAGATAAGTGTAGTATTGAAGATAAGTGTAGTATTGAAGTTAAGTTTAGTATTGAAAATAAGTGTAGTATTGAAGATAAGTGTGGTATTGAAGATAAGTGTAGTATTGAAGATAAGTATAGTATTGAAGATAAACGTAGCATTGAAGATAAGTGTAGTATCGAAGATAAGTGTAGAATCGAAGATAAGTGCAGAATCAAAGATAAGTATAGTATTGAAGATAAGTGTGGTATTGAAGATAAGTTTAGTATTAAAGATAATGCAGTATTAAAGATAAATGTAGTATTGAAGATAGGTGCAGCACGGAAGATAAGTGTAGCATCAAAGAAAAGTATTTTATTGAAGAAAGGTTGCGAACTAATAAAAATGTCTTAATGTTAGGGCAAGCACAATTTTTAATTGAAAGGTATATTATAACTTACTTTGAGCCTTAATAATCTAAGAAGAGTTTTGGAATTCATCATAAATGCATTCTTTATTGACTTGTAAAGAAGACTTGCAATACTATTGAAAATTACCTGAGAAGTCAAGGAATAGGGAACTTGACTCAGCAGAACGCGTATCGAAATTCACCACCCGTCTTTTCAATCTAATTGGAATCAAAAGACAAATCAAAAGACAAAAGCAATAATTCAATACTATTTTGGAATCTTAATATGCAGTGCTGAGCTGGGCACTTATTAATAATTTCTTTTTATGTTTTTGAAAAAAAGATTATTTTAGATGTTCCTTGTTGTACGAAAAATCCACAGAAGTCTCAGACAATTTCCCAGATTTTGAAACCCTTTTTCCTATACAGTTTCTGGACCACTTAGGCAAAAAAAAACTAGATCTCCTTAATTCATACCTATACTTGCCCATTTTCACATTTCCTTTTTTAATTCATTGACCTCAAAGGTTGGCTTCCCAAATCTGATAATGTTATTCTGCTGAAGTCAAGTACATCTTACTGAACCAGTCAAATGATTTTCAAGCAATAAAATTATAGAGAATTTTTTCCACCCGCTCTTAAACACATATTTCACTCTTAATAAAGAAAGCAATACTTTCATGTTGCTAGGATACGACTATTGTATAAGTTGCATAGAAACATCAATTACTTTCTCTGGTGTCTGAATTTAGAAAGAGCTTTTTGTTAGTTAAGTGAGTGACCACTGTGCTGGAAAAAATGATAGAATGGGTGAAAAAACAAGCTTACAGCGACTATCAACAGCCAGGATATTTATTTAGGTTCTTCTATAGTTAGTATGTACAATACAAATAATTTCATCGTTTTTCACACCAAGGATTCACTGAGATATTTCTCTTTCACAAGCATTCCAGTACTGTACTTAAAAAGCTGAAAGATGAAGGGTTCCTTCAAATACCAATCTGAAGTTATCAGTAAGTATCCAGTTTTCTGTAATTAATAACGTAATTTTAAACCAGCAAATATGGTTTATTATAGTTTATGATTATGGTGATGATGAGCTCATTCCTAAAATAATATTTATCACAGTAGCACTCTATTTTAAATCTCTTAATTCAACAGTATTTCTATAAATAATAAGAAACGAATGAAAAGTATTCGGAAGCTTTTATAGAACGTTGTAATCAGCTTTTCGAGTCAACTGGGCTGCCCTTTCTTTCTTTTATCTAAGGAAAAGCCAACAAGAAAACTTGTATATCAATCTATTCGTCGACAAATAACATACTACAATTTCTCAATCTTAGCTTCACCTTTAAACTGTTGGCCAAATAAACATATTTGTTTTACCTCTGAAGATTATTTTTAAAGTTCATAACAAAATTTGGACAGGCTGTTGAATATAAAATAAACAAAATTATGTATCCTTCAGAATTATTTGTTTACATTTACTGTTTCAGATCATACCCTTTTAGAGCATGTTATATTGGTGTAATATCATACAGCGCTAGTTTGCTATTGAAGTAGTAACTATGATGAATAATTTATGGTAAGACAGAGACTATTGTAGATGTTCTAAAGAAAAAAGCTTATTTTTGAATCATACAATTGATCCTTATATTTCCAAGTGAATAATGCATATTGACAAAGCTTTATCATCATAACCATCGAGTATGTATTGTTTAGAACTAAATATCGAAGAATGTTGACAAAAGGCAAAGATAGATGATAATCTATTTTCTCGATAGTATATTTCCCACAAAACAGAGATAATGACGTTAATGATAACTTCCTACTTTCTTTCTTTGTCTTGCGACTATTTGAGGATATACTGGGGTTTTTTTAGTGTGTGTGTGTGTGTGTGTGTTGGTGTGAGGGGCGTTAGGGAGAGTATTATGGGGTGTGTTTTGTTGGCGGGGTTGATATTTGTGACCATACCAATTCATATTCGGAAGCATCCTTAAATTAGGTAGAATTTCTTATCATTTGATGTTTTTTGTGGTAAAGTGAGCACGATTTTTTACGGATTCTTTTGCGCTTTTTCTTTCTTCTTTTATGAAAAAAGCAACTTCAATATCTTAAAAGGAAGTGTTTTAAGTATCGGCTTTGTTTGTTTAAATGTCATATTTATACCACTTCTACAAGGTGACAGATCGACATAGTTGGCCTAAGACACCCCCTTTTAATAGGGAAATATAATGTCAGTATTCGATCCTCATTTATGTACTTTTTTGTAAGCAACTTAGATATGGCCCCAGTACTCAAAGGTGTTTTCAAAACTTGGTTATTTCAGTAGCCAAAGTTTCTTAATACTTGACTAAATCTGGAAAATAGGAAAAGACTCTGCAAATTTTGAACAAAATACAAAAACAACTTTGAGCTGCTAAAAAGTATTGTAAATCGACTAGATCACAACAAGAAATAACATGTAAAATTAAGTCACATAGGCATGATTTGTACACCTGCAACCTCGCTTAACGTCATAGAATCACATGTGCCATCTTCGTAAAAACTCCTTATTTTGTCCAACGTTAGGTTAAACCATGTGACTGTACCTGTAAACCACCTATTTTCATAAAAATGCGAGATTTTTTTCAACCTCAGGATGGCCAAAGTCCCTATCATTCTCATAATCTGCCTTGAGATCATAGTCCTCTTTCATACCCATATCTAAAGATTCATGTTCTACTTCCGAGCTATAACAGGGTAATGATGCCAATGGATCAGATGATGAATGCACTCCTAATATAAGCAATAAAAAAACATGTAAAAATCTACAGCTGTCTATCTATCCATCTATCTATCTATCTACCCATCTATCTGTACACACAAAACACACACACACACACACATATATACATATATATATATATATATATATATATGCATAACATATAGAAGCAATGGAAAGGTGAAGTTGCATAAGTGATCTTGTTGATAACATAAAGGTGACAGGTGGAGAGCAAAAGGCAATAGAAGCCAGACGCACTGTTTTGAATCGAATTTAATACACATTAAATTTATTACCCGCTTTTCTTTTCAATTTAAAATCCTCTTCTTCAATATTTTCTTCACAATTTCCCTCGCCCTTCTTGTTCATGGGTATAGATCTTTTAGGTGTCAAATGTTTTAGGTATCAGGAGAGGAGAGAGAAATTTGCAGTCGAGTTAGGTTGCAATAATGATAAAATTACCAATATAGCATCGATAATACAGTTGGTAGAGGTAATGGCCATGAAATTGTCACCGGTTTGAATCGGCTATATCGGATTTCACACTTTTTACTGGTTTTTCTTTAGAATTCCAACTCCCCTCCTTCAAAATTATTTTCATGTATCTTTAAGCAAATATATTGCGATATACAGATACAATAACTTGACATTTAATAAAATTAGCTAAATTAGTAAATATCTTGTTTTAATTCATTACCAAGAAAAACATTAAAATACTATTGTTACAATGTAATGCCTTAAAGTTTGAAAATTGCTTGGATATGAAGTCTTTTGTAGTAGGACCGCCATCGATACCTAATAAGATTAATCGTTAATTAATGCAACAAAGTTTAAAAAATAAGATGGACATCTAAAATTTTTATTGATAAAAAAATTGAATAATGGAAGCAGAATTTTTTTTGTACCTATCATTTTGGAAGAATTCTCTCAGCATTCGTTCTGTAGCAGTAGAAAATGCTTTGGTGCTAACCTATAAAATATTATGAAAGTTAATTATATTGCCACCATCTGAAACTATTCTCAGACTAATGTTTAAAGGATCCTCAGCAATATGTGATGCTTATAAAAAGCTAACAACTAGAAATTCTGGTGCTTTAGAAGAAAACTTTGACCTAACATAAAGACTTTTCTATCGATTATTTTTGTCTGGATCCCAGAAGTATTTGCGAGGTCTGGAAAAGTGGACACCACAAGACAATATAAAGGTTAAAAATAGCAATCTGGTAGAGAAACTTCGCCAAGTTTGTGCTCTGTAGTAAGTACATGGAACAGGTGGTTGTAATGTTACTAAATTCTTTGCCTGATCGGCCTTTAGTTAGTCTAACTATACTTAATAGACAAATAATTTCAATATAATTGCTCAATTTCTATTATTCCGAATTGGTTTGGGCCTCATAAACCAGTTTTTCTTCTGTGTTGTCCATCATCTGTAAATCATCCCAATCTGTTTTCTTTTTTAATGTTTACGATTTGTCTTGCTCAAAATTAAGCCAATAGCTTTCATTTACTTTTCATGTAGATCAAACACAAGGTTGCTTAGTTGTCTAACCTAGTAAATGTTATATTGTTATTCGAAAACTCAAAGTCTTATGTGTATCCATAACAACTGTAAAGTTCTTGCAGGGAACAGTTCCAATCAACCACACTACTTCTAGTCTCATTATCATCATCATCATCATCATCATCATCATCTTAAAGCATCCCCCGACACAATTCCTTGAAGTAACCACGGTCCAACATCACCATCGACAGATCGTGGTCCAGTAGGCCAAAATTTCCTTCATTGTAAAGAAATTTAACTGTTTTTTCTCTTTACCTTCTAATGTGACACTTTTGCTTCCTTACAGTTCCAGGCGTACATCCTTTTCTCCCGTTATATAAAAAATTCCTGATTACTAACTTTGTCATATGGATTAGGGCACAACCCTGGTCAAACCCAGAGAGAAACAGTAATGGACGATTGTTTGTTGTCGTCAGACTTGACTCAGGCAGCAATATAAATAAAAATGCTTTATGTTTTTTTCCTTTGTCATAAACTAAAATTTGATTTTTCTTTCACAGCTTTTAAAATTTATTTTAACCTGTATTTTGAAGGGTTTTTAAACATAATTCAAGCTCATGAAACATTTTACATTTTTCAATCATAAACAACGCTTATAATTGTCAGTAACACTCTTTTACACACAACAATATTCTTCCAAACAAATGTGGTATAGCTTTCGAGTACAAAATAATTTGTCTTTGACAGACTGAACCCTAAAACCAGACGTCTTTTCCACAATCCGAAGTAGGGGAGAAATATCACAGGAGACTCCCATTTAGAACCAGAGTGCTCGAACAAATGAATACTGCATACCTCAAGAGTGTCAAAGAAACCTGGTCTCAAAGAAGCCAACTATTTATATACTGTATGTAGTGTTGTATTATACTGTCCTAAGGAAATGAAAATGACTTCCTAAAAAAATATATGAAAATGGAAGGTTCCCCAGACTAGTGGAAATCAATCTTCACTTCAAAGCCCAAAGAACCATTAGCTTAATGAGTCACATTTTGAAACTAATCCTGAAAATTCTCTTAAAGGGAGTAAGAGAGAGGACAAGACCAAAAGTAAGTAATGTGCAATATGGCTTCATGCCGAGCAAGGGTTCGAGGGATGCAGTATTTGTGTCCTGAAAGGGCAGTTTAAGTACAACAAAACGCTTACTTATGTGTCATCGATTATGAAGGGCTTCGAGGATGTGAAACACGTATCTCTAATAGAGGTGCTAGAAAGTCTAGACTTAAATAGCAAGGATTTTGAAATACTGAAAAATCTGTACTGTCAATGTTACACGAAATAGCTCATGAGAAAGATTGACGAACAAGAAGGACTAAAAATTGAGGGTGTAAACATTAAAAACTTACGATATGCTGACGACCTAGTTACACTATCCGAATTGGAGGATAAATTGTAGAACCTAATAAATATCGTCACAAAGGAAGACCAATGTTACGGGTCAGTTACAGGGCGCTCAGAGACAGACTATACCATACCACTGTATTGTTGTATTGGGGCTCAGGAGACTGTTTTGTTGCCCTGGCGGTGTCATTTAACTGATGTGCATTAAGAAATACAGATTCCATTTCTTGCCTTCCGAAGACAGAAATTCATGGTTTTCACCGTTCTTATATTGTGCCTCAACATGTAAGAATTTGCCCCAATTTGCAACACGTGCTCTAATTTGTAATAAGCTTTGCTCTACGTTGTAATAAAGTAGCTACCCCTATCTGTAATAAAGCTGGTACCAATGTGTAAGATCAAAGCTGGATCAATTTGCAATGAACCTTGGTGTAATTTGTAATAAAACATCTTTCCTGATGTTTGAATTATTCATTCGTTAATAATCATATTCAATTTTCTTCAAACTTTTATTGCCAATTTGTCTGTGTTAAAACAATAACAATTATGAAACAGTTTCTCTTTATCTTCAACCTAAAATGAAAGACTTTCATAATTTCGAATTGTATTGTTTAAGAAAGAGTTCAATTTATTTTTACCATAACCCTTGTAATGCACTCTTTTCAAATTCCCAAAGTATTTATAACATTTTCTGATATTTGCAAAGCTGATAAATGTTAACTAAAATGCAAAACTGAAACATTAGAAAAAAAGGATTTAATTACCAAGTTCTGCAGCGTTTATTTCACATTGAAGCAAGTTTATTACTAAGTGGGACCACTATTTTATTACAAATTAGAGCAACATTTTATAACAAATTTGGGTATGTGCTATAAAATAGGAACTCTGTAGCTTATATCCTCCATTACACCAATGCCAGAGATGTTAACAAAAAGAAACATTTACCCAAGTAAGGAGACTACATTAGTTCTATACACAAGGGGAAATTCCAGCCAGTTCACCGAGATCTCGTCTGCTGAGCATGCCCAGTTACCTAATGAATATTTTTCTTCATGAAGAGCCCTACTGTCCGTTACAACTCTCACACATTTGGGCCAGTTTTCTTGACATTTGATGTTAAATGCGACTTAAAAGTTGAAACCGCAAGAGAGGTGCTTTCAACTGAATGAAAAAGATACCTTTGAGCACTATTCGTATGACGAGAAAAAAGAGAATGTTATATTTGGTCTTCACTTCTTTATGGTTGTGACACAAGGACACTGTCGGTAGTATCCCTGTATTCCTGGGAAAACTTCAGACTAACAAAAGGATCCGGAGATGAAAGCCTACCGGCAAACGATGAAAATATCATTTAAAAACAAAGTTACCAGTGAAAAAGTTCTAGAAATGATAAGAATGAAACCATATACTATTCCAGCTGTGAAGAAACGCAAAGTTACATATTTCAGACATGATCAGAAGAAACAGTATTCAAAACCAGCTGCTTGAAGGGAAAACTGACGTGAAAATATGTTGAGGGGTAAACAGAGATCAGAACAGATGAGTTACACAAAAATGGACTCCGTTAACTGAGTAAGTAACTTTGAAGAATTGATATGGAAAGCTTAAGGCTGGAAGAGATAGAGGAATACGGAAACCCAGCCTCTTCAAGAGGACGGCTCACGTACGTAAGCACTGATTACACTGTAACTCGTAATAAAACTTCTCGTATTTATTTCTTTGCTATCTCCCTTCTTTTCATTTCCTCTTTCACATATTGCTCTTTTCTATTTATCTTAGCGTCCAGCCGTTTTGTCACTGTCTTTTCCACATTAACTTTTGTTTTATCTGTTCTTTCAGACTATCTTGACGAGTCTTGGTTTTCCTGTCTTGCTGAATTTGTTGAACGTGCAGAATAAATAATGCGTTTCTCATTGATTTCCTTGACAACGAACAGACTGGAAACAATAAGACATTATCCCACAAGGTTGAATCGATCGCTTGTAACAAAATGAATATGGCGAAGGAATATCATTTCGTTTATGAAACTTGCTGAATGTATTTGTTTTGCAGACATGGAGTTTTTGATGAATAGTTAACTTATTAACTCAGCATTTTTGATCACATGGTTTTCCATTGCTTTGGTCATAATCTCTATTATTTTCACTTCACATTGAGAGAGGATGTGTCGAACGTTAATACTATCAAATTTCAAGTAAATATTGTAACGTGGGACCTCCAGTAGGAGATCAAAACAAGATAGTAAGCTAAATTTTTCTCAGCCGGGTTATGTAAACAAATAAATGTTAGGTAATTTACGGAAATTGGTACTTTAAAAATGCTGGGTCGTTTATTTGCAACATTTAATGGAGATCAAGTTTCGTAAAGAAGTGGTGGCAACATCTTCCTCTACCTTCGATTTTTCTGAACAGGAGAGCTTGTTCTTTTAAAAAACATTGAAATAAAAGTGCTACTTTGGTTTGCCTTAGTACATATTACAATGATTAAATGTATGTAGCATAGACTGGTGGAAATGTTTTTTGGTTGCTGTACCATTTTTATTTATTGACAATGTTCACAAATGATAAATATTGTTTGCAATCAAAATCCTTGGTAATATGAAGTCGTGGCTTTAAGGAGCACTACCCATAAGTTAGCATGAGCACTTTCAATTTAAATAGTGTTATTGGTACGGATTTTGGAAAGTAATTGGCACGCAGATTTTACAACTCTACAAATTTGTTTTGGTTGCACATCGGCCTTCTTCCACGAAAGTACTCGAACCTGGAAACGGACAGGGTATTGGGGAAAAAGGAAGTCGTCCATCCTTAACAGGGGTTGACAGGGGTTATAATGTTGGCAAAGAAAAAAATTAGTAAAGAGGTGGAAGAGGAATCTCATTATAAGCCATAAAAAGTGTTTTTTATATTATTTGCACACATTAGTAGGTGATCAAATATTTTGTGACAGTGTATGCAGATTTCTAAATACCTCGCAGATACAGTTAATACTCTCCGGTTGATAGTGCCCAATTCTGATCAAACCTCAAATTGGACAAATATTGATGCATACGATAAGTAAAAAATATGGATGTGTCATGACAGGTTTTGAGTAGCAAACAGTATCTTTGAAATTCAAGGCTAAATTGGGCACCAGGTGGTGCTACCCCCAAACATTTAGATTAAAAAAAATTATCATAACACCTCACTCCTAAACGACTGAAAACAAGTAGAATATCTTATATATAGACTCCCTATTCTGTGATTGTGTTAGGTCAAGAGGGGGAAGAAATTTAGAAAATCAGTGGTATACGAAAATTTTTAAGCAAACATATTGAAACGATAAAAAACATGGTTTTAAAAGTGAGGTACAAGCAAATGTGTGCATATGAATAGCTTCCCATACATGCATTTTGTTGCTAGAAGTGGCATATGACTCAAATTGTAAGATGAATTTTGTTTTTTGTCATGATTGGTAGGAACAGTAGATAATGATGTTATAACTTAGCTAGTGTAAGAAGAATAGCTAGAACAAAACTAGAACGAAATTTTTTAGTAACAATATTCATTAGCAACAGCAGCTTGACTTATCAAAGGGATTATTTCAAGTGTCAGTATATAAACCCAAACATATATTAGAATAAAGTTGTTAAGGTGTCATTGTAATATCTGTTTCTTACAGGTCAAATGCCTACTGTAAATGACATGAGATCAAATAGAGTTTCCAGTTTAGAGCAAGGTGTATATTCATCCTCTGTTCCTATGACCAATTCATCACTGATTGACACAAAGACCTTATCAAGATCATTAAAACCAACTATTAGTGGCAATCTCTCTGGTGCAAAAAAGAGTAGAAGAAACTCTAAGAGTTCTTCACTTGGTTCCTTGAGCCGCTTCAGAAATAAGGTAAGGGTATTATTCCAGACATAATTTTAGATTAATATATATATATATATAACCAAGTCTGCAGAAAATGGCAGCATCATAGCATTTCTATTTTTTGTAAACATGAATCATAAGTATTTGTTTTTGGTATGGTTTGGCTAACCATGTTAAAAAAATTATGGTGCAATTGCTCCTATAACTCTCCATAACATACCATGTGTTTAGATTCTTACTCTTATACTCTATAAAGTATAACTTACAATTAACTAGTAAGTACATTGCTGTTCTGTCCACAAGAGCTTAGCAGTCACTTTGATTCCAGTTTACATGAACTCATGTTTACTGCATTAGTATTTTTCTTAGCCACATATTCAATAACATAGTAGTCTCTTCTTTTAGCATTGTTTATTGTTGATTTTTGGTTTATGGTTATGTGTGTGTATTTGTAGAGGGAAGGAAAATTACTGGTTTCATATAATGTTGAAAATGGATTTTTAGCATTGGCATTGTACATTATCCTGTTTAATGATCACCACACATAGTCAGGTGTCTTATATACCTTTGAGTATCAATACATTTTTCAAGCAGAGACATAAAAGTTGTGTAAGTGGTTGCAGCAGAGCTGTCGTAGTTGTCTTTTCTGTAGCCCTAAACTCAGTCCATACAGAAGAGCCAGATCTTCAAGTTTCAAACAATAACCAAACCCATACAGAAAGGCCAGATATTCAAGTTTCAAGTAACATTCTATATATCTCTTGATCAGTTTTTCACAATCATAATGACCTCTTCAATCTTTAATTTTTAGGGGATTTTTTTGTTACATAAACCTAGATGTTACCAGGCTCTGATGATCACTGGACCTTAATAACCAAACCCAGTAGTCCTTTTGCACAATGTTGTGCCATGATTTTTCTGGTGCTCCCACTTGCACTGTGCTTAGTATTAATGACTTGCCCTATCACTGAAATATTTGCTTCACACCAATCAGCATTCTTTTGCACCTTCTTGCCATAATTTAGAACTGGAACATCTTGAAAAGTGTTAAAGAGAGATTTCAACATTCTTTTGTGGACTTCTCATGGTGGTGGATCAGGGTTCTTCCAACTATTCTACGAAGTCTTGGTTATTTAAAGAAACATGGTCATACCAACCTTGATATGGTGAATTTTCTTTGGTTTCTGCTTCACATTTCAGGCAATCACTTAGTGATTCTTGTCACAGTTGGGACTGTGGAAAACTTTGATACTGTATGGCTGTACCTCCAATGAGTGGCAGAGGGAGAATCTTTACTCTACATTTCTCAGCATCTAAGGCATACATTGTTAAAACTGCCATGCCTAGTGATGATTATGTAAATTGGATGCAAGTGATTTGAACCATCATGTCAGAGAGAAGCTTTGTTTGATGCCTTGTTCTGAAAGTAGATGTTCAATATACATTGTGGGGTGGGGGTGGGGGTGGGGGTGGTAGAAACTGACTTGTAGAAAATAGTCTTTGCCCATCCAGATTTATTTTTTGCATTTCTTGGTGTCTGAGTTCTTTGCTGTGCCCACTCTGGTATTGAAGTCTCTTAAAAGGTATACATGCTTTGATGCTGGTGTTTCCATGATGGGTTTACTGATTGAAATGCACAATTAGTCTTTGAGCTGAAGCCTGTAAAGACACATGGATGCACACAAGCTTGACTGGGCTTTCAAATGGTGAGAAATGAAGAGTAAAGATTCTCCCTTTGCCACCCATTGGAGGCACAGTCATGCAGAGTATAGTGTTCAAGATTCAAAATACAATTCAGATGTCAGTGAACAATTTTATTGTTCACTGACATCTTCATTGCCCTTTTCCTACCACAAGTTATACATATTTTTCTCCTTCAAGGATTTACTGTCAGAGAATTGTGTTTCCTGAAGGCCTACCCCATCTTTGTCCAGTTTGTACAGTACACAATCTATTACTACTGTTTATTATTTACTGTCTATTGCTTGAAAGGTTTCTCTTAGTTCAGCACATATGGTCCATGCATCTCAGCTTGCTAAGTAAAGAGCTTGTTTTACCATGTTTTACCATCTTTTTGTCAAGCAAAGAAAGTTTAAGCCCCAAGTTCTCACAGTAGCAAGTAAACCATAGTGGAACAACAGCTTGTTCTTTGGAGGCTGCTTGCCTTAAGTAAGTGGTAGGTAGCCAGTGGAATATGATGGTTCCTGCAGCCATTAAAGACAACTAGTTTCACCCACCTATATGCCAGTTACATGGGGGTATATAACCAGTAATTGTTGTTTACCTTCTTGTGCTCACACCAGAGAGTGAAAATGAAATGGTCTCTCAGCTATGTCAACTAGGTCCAAGGAAATGAAGTGCATTACGTTTGGAGCTGCCATAGGTGCAGTTGCTGCTGGAAAGAAGTCAAATATGACAGTCAACTGCCTTTGATATGCTGCTTTTGATTTTCTGTCTGGATTGTTATCTATAACCTTTTACATGAGTGGATATAACAATGCAATGGAAGTTTAGAGTAAAGAAAGCTTTTTACCCTAAACAGACTGCTCTTCTAAGTTGACTATTACTGTCTACCCAAAGAGCTAATTTTAAGGCACCAGTGACTCATGCTTGGCACATCTGTTATTAGTAGTAAAAGTTTGGATGGGCTTAGATTCTAAGGTAAAAATCTCCCTATGGAACTCTCAGGTCAATTGGGGGTCATCCAGTTCCCAAATTTCCTTGTATAACATATGAACACAATTTATATAACTACCACAAAGATGATATTGAAATAGTTTATGTTTGTAGAGGTATGTGTCAACTTCTTATGATTAAACGCACCCAGCCAACTTTATGTTGTCTTCTTTAGTGACCCCAACTCTTACAACGAAGTTGTAGAGCGTTGTTGTAGATATTTAATCATGCAATTGGTGACATGCTAGACTTATAAGTTCAACAGTATGATTTGGACAAGCCAATGCACAATTTAGTATTCATGGACTCAAAGAGGATGAAAGTAAATATTACTATGCATTTGGTACCTTAGTTACTATAACTGCTGCTTATGCTGTTTGCGTAAACATTTTAGTGTCCACGGTGGCTATTTAAGAAATAAATTTTGCGGGGAGTTTCTTATTGAGGGAGACACGCAACAGTGAGAGGCTTTTAATAAAAAAGGTGAATCTTAAAGGCAAAACAGAGGGAATAAAAACAAAAATGTACAGGTGTCTCTTAGGTCTAAAGCCAATTGATTGTAACCTTCAGTACACCTTAATCAATTTCTTCAAGATAAGTGGAGAACTTGTATGAAGTTATTGTATTTTTCAGAAATTATACCACAATTTATATTTGGATTTCTCTATGATTTGATAACATTGATTTCCAAATGGCACTCAAAAGGAGTGCTAATGGTATTATGCCAAAGCAAAATGTTCTTGTTTTTGACGAACTCTTGAGTCAAATCATGTGTTCACCCAATCATTAAGAACTGAGCCAACAGCACTAAACGACCGCTCTCTATTCTTACAAAGCGGTAGAATTGGGTTTGATTGGAAGAAATACGAAAGAGGTTTTTAATTTGGTACAATCAGACTTGACAAACCAAAACATCGAAAACCATACTTCTTTGTGCCTTGTTGATTTTGATAAACGTAATTGAAAGAAGCAAGTAGACGTTGTATGTACATGATGTAAGCGATAAGTTTATCAATAAGCACTAAAAGAACCTTCTGCAAAATAGTGGTTTTTTACTTCATGGATAGGCGATTTCGTAGAATAACACCTTTTTCACAATTTCTTGGTACAAAATTAGATATCTCTTCGTTATCAGTTTTTGTGAAATATGATGACAATGCTCTATTTTTAAGTAAACCAGACAAAAAATTCCCTCCATTTGCTCATTCAATGTTTTTTAAACCGTTTATTTTATACTCCATTCCACAGTTCCTTTAATGGCAGCAATAAATTTTTGTGTTTTTGCCCTTCTCAGATCCGTATCACATCATCGTTAACTTTTTGCAGGGTGTAGCGTTTTTTCTTAAGGCTTCTTGATTTTTATTTCGTATCGTAACTTGATTTAAGATCCTTAAACAAGTGACTTTTTTTTCTATCAGATTTTTGGTTTCTTTCACAAGACATTAAAGCGCAAATTAAAACAAATTTTTTTAACTTAAGCAAAGATAAAAAAAAGTAGTTTCTATTCGCTCCCGGGAAAATATGGGAAAATATTGGAAAATTTGGATGCCTGTTTATTATTTTTGCGCTGAGTTTCTCTGCCCTGAGGGAACATCTTTAACAACTTACTAAATTCTAAGCAATTTGAGCTTCGATTTGGCACGAAAATTAGTGTCCCAAATGCTAGTGAATATCAAGTGTTATTCCAAAATGTTAGTTAAGACTATGTGAGGGATAGACACAAGTTAAACTTTATTTTTACCAAAGTTCAAAAGTTTCTCAGTAATTTTCATTCATCCGTAAAAGTGTCTTGAAGGTTTTCTGTGTTATTCTTGCTGTAAGGGACTCAGGTTTGCGGGAAAACATTCGATAAATGCCAAAATTTTATTTTACTTGTTCATTTCTTTTAAAGATAGCATTAATTTTCGGAACCACAAATACCACAAAACAAGTAATTGGATCAATTTGCTTCATCTTTTTGTATGTTAAAAGCTACAAGTGTCAACGAGTTTGACACTTTTTAAAAGTCAAGGTGCAGGGAGAAGCAAGAAAAATAATCACAGTGCTATTGATACGTGTTTGCAAGAAATAAAGGAAAAGGATGAAGGAATGACGTTTGAAAATCGTAAAAGGAAGCATTTTTTGAGAAAAACCGTATTTTTTTTCATAAGCGTCTCTATTTTACCTCTTTTGTACAGAAAATGAATCCAAATTAGCACCACTGGAGTACTGATTGAGAAGAGGCACTTTGTAAATAGTTTAGCTTGAAAGTGGGGTGCTTAATCAAGAGGACCGGGCACTTAAAAGGGGTACTTAACCAAGCATTTATGGTATTATTGTCAACACCACAACCCACAAATAAGTATTCCGTTATCAAATCATTCCTGACCAGTGCTTTTGCGTTATCAGAACCGCAAAGATTTACAGCATTATTAAACACGCCCATTTATGATTCCAAAAACCTTTTAAGCCTTTAAAATTAGCTCTCCTCAGTCACCATAAACCCAGATGCATTTTCAAGTTTTATTTCCATTAACAGCTACTAGATTGTGCCAAAAACAGAAGGGATTTACTTATTTGGCTGTTTAGTGGTACAAAAAGTAAACTTACACAGAACGAAAATAATATAAAAATAATAACTAAAATACATTCTTAAATACTTCAAAACTAAAAAAATGGTGAACTTTTTAATGTGTTATGTAATTTTGATTAAAATATATGACAGCCACCCTACTTAAATATATAGTGGCAGTGCGTGACAAAGTATTGTTAACATACGAGTTTTATTTGAATTTTAGTATTTAGTAAAATAGTACCAGAATTGTTTAAGTTTTTTATTTAGGTACACGTTGACATCTTATAATTTAACATTTAAAGCAATTTAATGTTGTTAAGCTTACACTTTCAGTTTAATTTCTTGCTTTTATCTCCTCTTCAACATTTGGGTTCACTTGGTAATAAGTAATGTATTACCGACCAACGAAATTTTTATATTTGTTAAGGCAATAATCCCATTTAAAAACAAGATTTTGGATATGCACTTGACCTTCAGCTTAAGCACCTGCCTTAGGTGAGATTCCTAAAAATATGACTTAAAGAGCTAATTTGACTACAATACACATTTTTTGTTACTGTTAATTAAAAATACACTTTCTTTAGAGAAAAACATGGATTTCCGCAAATTTCAGCAAAAGAGAATGTTTTAAGTATGTACAAAAAAAAGGAAGAGGAGGGTGAGTTTTACCATATATTATCATTATATATACTAGTATTTCATTATAGAAATGAAGATTATATTTACAAACTTCTTTCATTGAACTTCAAACATATTCACAGAGCAGCTTGCTTTTAATTAATCCTACAAGAACCAAAATATTCGTTGTATAGCATTGTATGGGCCTTAAAGATAACAGAAGTCTTTTGATGACCAATCAACCGGTGCACAATATAGTTGTCTGCACCTTTCTTTAATCTGATAGCACGTTTTTAAAAGATGCGGTAAAGCGGTAATACATGTTGGTACTATTTTTTGCTGCCATTCAACAACAACTATAAAACCCCATTTATTTATGTGGCATTTATTCATCTTTATGTAGGGTCTCTCGCAGGCTTCTACGCTACCTGTTTTAGTTATGATCATCATGTAAACTCATGCCTGGTTTTTTATGTATCACCCCCAACTAGGCCAGCCCAGATATTTTTTTTTGAGGGGGGTGTTTTGGGGTCAGCAAATCTTAAAAAGAAACAAGAAAAACAAGTTTAGAAAGAAAAAGTTAAAGGTAATGAAATATTAAGGATATCAGTTTAATGAATGAACGTTTTGTTTTGAATGAAAAAGAAGTAATATAAGTAGTACAAAGACTGGGATATAGACAAGACTGGTTTGTATCCTCCACTCTGTTTTTGCGTAAAGTTTCATAGTTTTCATTCAGCCTTTTTTATTGGAGTAAGCAATGATATTGGTAAAGGTCTGTTCCAGTAAAAATTGTCGCACGATAGAGAAACAGAACTATAACGGTATTGGGTTATCTTTAAAGTACTAATTAAATTTGAAAAGTCACTTGTTTTATTTGTTCCTTATGTTCAATTCTTGTCACCGGTATTGCTACTATTTGTTACTAAGAAAGCTGTTACAAAAACAAACTGGTCAAACTTTATTGTAATTTTGAATACTGCGATGCACAGACTGATAATTCATTATAATATTTTGAATTTGTTTAAAAGGATTGTGAAATGTGGATGTGGCAAGCTATACGAAGATCATCAAACTGGAAAAATAACTTCGGTTAACGACATACATTTTGTATGGAAACCAGAGACTTGTACAAAAAGGTTACCTACCGATGCCTATGGCGAAATAGAATTTGCAGAAGACACGAGCTCTAGAAAACCAGTACGTTCAGTTGCTTTTTTAATTCTTCACGCTTTCAATAGTAAGGATGAACTTTAGTTTTCCTTCACACAACAACAGTTCAAAATTATACAATACGTTTAATGCTTGTTTATGTTCCGTCGAATATTGTACTTTATTCTAGCAGAAGCAAATTTGTATACAGTGTTTTTGATTATGGTCAAATCGCCAGTAACAATAAAGCAACATCCCTAAGAGTACCTACTGACATTTGTAGTTGCTATTAGAGGTTCTCCTGGAGTGTTTACTTATTTTTTACTTTATTTAAA
Source organism: Morbakka virulenta (assembly GCA_003991215.1). Taxonomy (NCBI): domain Eukaryota; kingdom Metazoa; phylum Cnidaria; class Cubozoa; order Carybdeida; family Carukiidae; genus Morbakka; species Morbakka virulenta. The sequence goes on from RDPX01000150.1 coordinate 1,839,779, forward strand.
TGTTGTATATATTACATGCATTATCTTTACATAATTCTGTAGTTCCTTTTGGTGTTCTTTGGAGTAGCAATGTAAGACCGTCATGGCCATAAAGAGCAAATTTTACTTGTCAGTTAAATGATGATTGGTATCAGAAACTCTAAGTATTTGAAATCAAGGTTTCAGTAAAAGTTACTTTCTGAATCCAGTAACAGAACCTTCTATCCTGGTCTCAAATAACAATTTGAACATGAAATGTTATTCGGCATGAAATTGTCAAGGTATTTTTTTGAAAACACTCCAATTATTTGGGAGGTTTATAGTTAGGATAAAAGAAGTTTCATTGATCAAATTTTTGGTCGTTTAGAACATATATATATGTATATATATATATACTCAAGCTACATACAGTACTGTTTCGCCCTTTATATATATATATATATATATATTTAAAGTAAGTTGTGAAATAGTGCAAAATGTTTCTATACAGATATTGCAAAATACCTTTTTGAGTCGGGTATTTCGTGGATTTACTGTTAATGGGTCGTACTTTGAAATTTAAGATCTATGGATTCGAGTTTTTTTACTCTATAGTTACTTACTTATTTACGTTAAAGTTGAGGGTGGAGTTGTCACTGAAAGCAATTCAAATTCTTGTTATCACTACTATTGATTAAAGAATATTCCAGGCAAGACCATAAACTGGGGCACTTTTATCATAACCGCTCTCAAATAGTTGAAACTTAATACTGTGTTTCAACCTTCTTTCATTCACTTTTGTTTCTGTTCAGATGTCATTGGCCCTGCTAGTCATCACTTTAGATATTTTGTTTTTTCTGAATCTTCAATTTCATACGATGCATCAAGTTTACAAGTATACCTGTCATGCAAGTTATGCTAACAATGACAGTCAATTATGGAGTGTTTGCCTTCTACCATTTTCTGACTATTTCTGACTATATTTCTGACACAAGGATCATTTGTTAGCATTCCATCATATTTCATGCCTTTTTTGATTCCAACATTTATGGGTTTCATGATTTTCTATGTTATTTTATACCTTCTTATTAGTAGTTGTTTAGGGAAGGTATTTTTCAACATATTTTCTTAGTTTTTCTCTCCTGTATCCCAAGTTTAACCTTTCTTTGGCTCCCTAGATATACAAGATTGTTCATTTGTTGTGTCTGATTCTTTTTTTGCTTATATTGTTGCATGCAGAAATATGATCGCTTTACGATATTCCCATCACGAAAGAATTTTGCATTTTTTTAAAAATCAGTTTCCAAGCTCTTAGTTACTACAGTATCTGTAGTTGTTTAATTTTAGTACAGAGGTAGAACTTAGAGCATGGCCATCTCGCAAATCTAAGAATATTTCCGTTTATTCATCCAACCTTTATACCTGCCAGCTCTACAGTGTATCACAAAATTTCGTCTGTAGGCGCAGCGAAAAATCAGGAGAGCCCAAGCATTTTTTGACAGTTTTCAGATCTGTACGAAGTAACTTGTGTTGCCCCCATTCACACAGATGCTTTCTATCCCAATATGCATCCTTCAATAACTCAAGATCTTTTCCATCAATTTTTAGATGCTGCTGTAATTTCTCCATCAGTCGAGTATATAAGAACTCTGTCAGATGGTTCTGTGTAATCAATAAAGTAGTTTCCTACATGTTTTCCCATAAAGATTGATCCCACAGAAATCATACAAGCATCAAGGTACCAGTACCACCCATATCCTGCTAGCTTTAAATTGGTCTAGCGATGCAATACCAAATCCACTTGCCCTATTTGAAAGAAGTTGTAGAACTTGTTTACGCGACCATCAGGCTAATTGTTCATTGTAATTTGCATTTGGTCATTTTTGAGTCAATAAGGAAGACTGCAGGAGCTGAATTGTAGATATCGACCAGGAAATGGCCAATATTATATTTTGTTTTGCGATACTCTTTTGTTTTATACACATTTTCTCTCCGAATCTTTACGATTTGAGTACTACAAAACTGCTGTTTTATATTTCTCTCTGATAATTTATCGACTTTATCGGTACTGCTTCAGAGATTTAATTGATAATTTTACCTTTGCCAGTTTTTTCCCTAACAATTCCTATAATTAAGACATAATTAATAGTAGAGTCAGAACTTTGAATTTTGAAATCGATTGCTTATTATGGTATAATCAAGCAGTTTGTATTTTCGTATGGGCCCTGACACGTCCATTTTATTTGCATCATTTCTTCTACGTGACTCCTCTTTCTTTTCCTTGGCATGGTTCGTGGGTACTAACAGTATTTAGGTGGCATTCGTTGTTTACCTTAGTATGAAGATCTCTTAAAGCGACGGCCTCTTCCAGTGATTTGAAATCATTCGTGGTCTTATGAAGCTTGTCATAGAATAGAAATAGCTTTTTATCCTAGCACTCTCTTGAATATAAACTTTTGAAAAGCAAAAGCTAAAAATTATACCTTTTCCTTCATACGAAGACTCAATCGGACATAGTCCATTACCTCATTGATTTTTTTTCATTTTCAGGATATATTGAGATATCAATACCATGTTCATAAGTTGACTTTGGGTCCCAGTACAGCATAGGCATATCGTCAATTTTTGATTGTCCATACTCTGCCCATGTAATTTGGTTGATTTGTACTCTATTGATATTTACTTTATTTATTTCATGTCTCAAGTTCTCCAATTTCCCTTCGTAACAAAATGTCCTTGAATTTCTTGAAGGGAAGCTTAAATTTTATTTGTTTGTTACGACAGGAACTTGTCAAAGATCTGGTATGCCCTCTAAACCCGGCAACAACCTACCCTTCGAAATCGTCTTCATTGACGAATGACTTTATTATCTCCTCCTGTCTCTCTCCCTCTATATCTGCCTGCCTGTCTGTCTCTGTGTGTCCTGTGCCTCTCTCTCTATCTATCTCTCTCTCTCTCTTGCTCTCTCTTGCTCTCATAATGGTCCTGCAGTTGTTCTATACTATGTAGTGTTTTGGGAATTTGGGAAGCGAGATAATTAACCACAATAGTTTATGAACTTGGTCTTAGTTTCCTTATGAGGCTACACAGAATTTTTCTATTCCCAATTTCCCAATTTCCATGGATACAAAAATTAAAGCAAGGTTAGCGACTTGCTGTCAATGGCTTTACGCTTTAATAGTCAGAGGGACAAGGAAGTGCTATCACTTGCCGGAGGTTAGCATTTAGGCTGGTGGAAAGAACTACTGTACTTTGCCTTTCTAGATCTTATCTTCAATGCTAGGTCTACCTACTTCCACACTACCAGTATTTAACCCGTGCATACTTAAATATCCATTGATAAATGTTGTAATGGGTAAGGGATGGTGGGGCAGCTCTGGTCTACTCAAACAGTAGCATCAGGCCGATCGCTATTGTTGTCTGAGCTTATGGTTGAATTGGTAGCGTTGCCATAAAGTTCTTAGTGACGTAAACAGGTTGGCACTGCTTCTGTACTTTATCTGAATTGTAATGAGAAAGTACCGTTGGTAACAACTATTTTTGCTGGACTATATTTTGCAAGGTTTTTCGTTTATTATCTGGAAGTTGAACTAAAAAAGTTTTGCTTTATACAAGATCCAGCAAAAGTACTTGGTTCTTGAAATGATGAGTTTCTCTGCAATAATTTTATGCTTGTGAATTATGCCAATTGTAATTGTTACTATGGTAATTTTAGTCACCTGTTTTCCATCCTTACCCTTCGCTTGTTTGTGCATTATTGTAGGCCAAGTTGTAATATCGGATAAAAAAATTGTCAATAGCAAAAGCCACTTTCCATATTAAGAATGGTCGTACTGAGTAAATACATATAAAATATCACTTGTTAAAGTTTGCGTAACTTTTAAACCTAGTTTTTAGGAATTTGACAGAGAAATATTTCGTTGGGTCTATTATTTCAAATGATTATTACTTCTTGTCTCCCAATAGTACATCAGAGTGTGCCATGATACACATGCGACTACACTTCTGAAGCTGATGCAAGAAAAATGGGGTTTGAACATACCCAATCTGGTGATATCTGTAACCGGAGGTGCCAAGAGTTTTTACCTAAAGCCCAGATTAAAAGAAGAATTTAGCAAAGGTTTAATTAAATCAGCAATTTCGACTTCAGCATGGATTATTACAGGTGATAAGCTATATATTTTGCAAGATTAGTCTACTGCAGTTATGGGGGTATGGTTATGTAGAGTGAGGAAGTGTTAATACAATCATGGTTTGCATGTAATTTTTCTTTTAGGCATACCAGGGCTGCCCAAAATGTGAATGAATTTATAAAACGTTCTAATACATTTACTAAGTACAACGCAGAAACTGCCACCTTTAGGCAAAAAGTTAGAGGAAAACTATACATAACCTCTGGCTCCTAAATTTTATTAAAAACAAGGGAAGTTAAGAACTCTTTCACCACTATCTTTTTAACCAACATCTAGTTATGTTTTAATAATACATACTTAAATTAAGAGAGTGAAAACTGGGGAGTCACATTATAAGAGGAATCCACTGACATGGGTTTGAAGCAACTGAGATTTTTCGGCACAGGGAAACTAATGAACCAAATTAGAATTCGTAATTTAACAGTCGTCAGGAAGAGGCTGGTAGGTTGAAATCTTTTGAGGTTAAAAATTGTTGAGGTGAAAAACTTTTAAACAATTAGTGTATCTCGTAGATTAGTTGATGTAGGCTGACCTACTTTTGGACAGATACTTCTCTCGTCATCAGGCATTTGAGTCGACGGGAAGTTATTTTTGGGTAAAAAATTTTCAGGTCCACTTTTAGTCCTTCCTAAAAGATAGCCCAGCTTATATCATTAGTTTGTTGGTATTGTAAACCATAACACATTACTATGGGGTGGGAAGTATAGAAACAGCTCAAAGGCATGTTTTAGCGATTGAGTATTAGACACGAAGGGAAGCGATATACGAAATAAGTTTTCTACATTAAAGGTAGAATGTAAGGTAAAAGAAAACAAATTTTTTGGCATACTTATCAAGGTTTTTGTGTTTAATACCTAGTCATGACTAGACCAATGATAGGAAAAAGGCACCAAGGAGGCAATCTGAAAGCTCCGCTTGAAGTTACGTCTGTCGAAATGTTTAGAACTATAGATGATAGAAATGTATGGAAAACCATAGTTGCTAATGCCGTTTTGTTCAGTACATAACGATGTTGATGCATAAAATTTATGTATGTACCGCAAATGGTCGATTAAGCATCCGGGGCGCTTCTTTGAAATTTGTTTTTAGAAGGAGAGGTGCTTGATAAAAAGGGGAAGTTAAATCGAGTATTTGCGGTATGCGACAAAATTTTCATATTTCAAAGGACTTTCTTCGATATCTTTGTTTTGGAGAGCTAAGGAAAAGATAAGGGAGAGCTAAGGTTTCATTTCAAAACAGTACAACCTGCAAGCAGATATCAGGATTTCATGTTTCAAGTTGTGCACCATTCAGTTATTAAAACATTTGAAAGTATGAAATTTCATTCTTTTTTACCATTTTATTTTTAGTTTTATTAGAAACAGCTATTATAGATATTTTTTGTATATAATACATATCTTTCTCGTTCAGGTGGGACGAATACCGGGGTTATGAAGCATGTAGGAGAAGCTGTAAGAAACCGGAGCCTTATTGGAGCTGGTAGGAAAAAAATTAACGTGATTGGAATTGCTACTTGGGGAAACCTTGACAATCAGTATAAACTGATATCAACGGTATGTATACCCAACTTAGAAAGTTTTATTGCAGTACTATTTCTTTGTTTAATTGATTGAATGTGTAATGTGTACTGTATTTACCTTTAAAAGGTACTTAGAAGAGAAGTTCGGCTTTACACTGTGTTGCAGATTGCCGAGCAACATTTGGGGTGTTGTTTGGATCCTGCTTATGCCATAATTAATTCAGTTTTTTACCATGATCAATGTTCTTGTTTCTGCAGGTATTTTTTAGCTTTGGTAGTTGTGATGCTGCAATTGGAAATCAATATTTGCTCGATATTTTATCTGATGAAGCGTCTTAATCTACAATTGTATCCTGATATTTGTATAATTTGGTCTTTGCCAGTAAGTATTTTGAATCGACGTGTGTAAAGTAACACAGAGTAACGTTGCAAACTCAACGTTACTCTGTGTTTGTTTGTGTATTGGCATAAACCATCACCTGAAATGATTTTGATTTTTAGTTTGATTTTATTTACAACGACGCTTGGTAACACTTTCTCTGTGACTAATTTAAGTAATTTTCATTGCGTTGAAACGTAGTTTAAAGTCCATCTCATTTGGAATTTGGAACACTAAAAATCTTGCAGAATGCTGTTACTGTATAACTGTTTTACACACCAAGTGACACAACTGGTGTCATGTTATTGCCAGGTTAACTAATTTCAGTGGAGTGTTTTAAGTTTAAGGTGATTTGATATCTGTTGATTTGATATCCTTAAATATTTGTTGTTGCTTCTGGCTTGAGGGTGTAGCTTAGTTGAAATCCAGTGTTACTTTCTCACAGTTGCATTATAGTTGAGGTACCATATTCTGGTCTTTTCTTATTGGATAACACCAAATCTTTTCCATGTTTTAAATTCATGGGTTCTATATCTACTTGCTTTGTGGGACTAATTTATCACTGGCATCTTGTCACTGGTTAAGAAACAGGCAAAAATGCATAAACCCACTGTATATATGGAGCTGTGAAGGAAAGAGAGATAATAGATAAATGAAAGGTAGGATTTTCAGGGAAGCTTTCCTTCGAAAATAGAGTGGAAAAGGTGGAGAAAGTACTAATTTTTACACCTTCTGAACTGAAAAAGCTGGGCAGAAGTAATGTTTACTGGTACTTTGTTAATCTCAACTTTTTATTCGATACCCTTCCCTCACATAATGGACAAAGGTATAAATTCTCGCCCATCAACATGTATAATGTTGTGAGGTTAGTGCTTATCTCATGTATCTAAAATGTCTTAAATGAATAAAATAAATAAATTTTAAAGATGGTTAAGTTCTTTTCTGTTTAAAATAGGCAGAAAATAGAATTTGCTCAGAAGATAGATATTGTAAATTTGAAATAATTTTAGTAGAGTTGCAGTTGAATTGTTGCTGACGTCAGCGTTTTGAGCACTTTACATGTAAAGCTTTGAGGTCTACGGCTTTTAGCTTCATACGATTGATGTCCTTCGTGTTAAGTGTGATTTTAGGGCATGTGCGATTGGGATTTTATGAGAACATGGTTCTTCCGCCGCTTTTCATCAGTAACAGAAGTCCAGACCAGTACACCTCTGCTGGTGCTAAGAATACAAAAGCGTAAAGTAGTAAGTAAATGGTACAAAAAAAGAAGGCGAGGTCATTTTAGAATAACGAATTGCAATTCTTCTTTTCGGTCGGTTGTTTCACCAGTTCAACCACTTCGTTGTTGTTGATGATTTAAACCTCTCTTGCAGGTGACTTTTTCGCAAAGAATTTTCTTTTCCCACTCCTCTTTTGTCTCCAGTTTAAGTTTGGCTCCCCTGTATCACTTGTTATCCTCTTTTTTTTGGTGTATTTCATGCCTTCGTAGATTCTCATTTTTAGGCTAACATCTAGGCTATCTGTTACATTCCAAGGTTGTCTCTTTGTTGTTTATTTAATAGGTATTTCTGTGATATTTTGTTAGTCAGACCTGTGTCGTGTTTTTGGGCGTCATTTGGTTCATTGACTGCCTTACGTTTGCCACCAATCTCGACGTCAAGCTCTTCCTAAACTTGAACACCCTTTAGTCCTTGACGATGTTATTTCATTCTACTTTACTACTACTACTTTATATTTTTTCTCTTTTTCTTTTTATGACATCCTTACTAAATTCTGATCAACCTCATGTTTTCTGGGCATCAGTATAATTTTTACATTTCTTGTTGACAATGATGTGATGACAATCTTCAAGTTTCCGTCATGTGCTGCCCGGATTATTCATTGCGGTGTTTTAAGTTTCCTAGGGGTAGTTCCTGATACTGCGTTTTAGAGTTTTAAAAAGTAGACCAGCTCAGTCTATCTCAGTGTTAGTTTATCTCAATCAAAATATTACATCTGTGAATTTCATTTTACGTAGGCATATGTACTGCATTTTTCTTACTATTTTTATGTTAAAAAGAAATTTCTTACGCGGTGAAAGAAACAAATTCCCTTCAAAAGGATTGCCCGCCCTATTCCATCAAGTGTGCAGTATTTACTCTTGCTCCTTGGGAGTTTTTTATGTTTTTTGTTCTGAAATGTTGAATTGTATTTTTGTCCAAGGACGGAGGTGGCCTGTATCCAGCATATTATTCGACAGAAGTTTCAGACAGCACCAAAGTTTCGCTAGATTCAAACCATTCTCACTTCGTCCTTGTCGATAATGGGACAACAGGAGAATTTGGAGTTGATATTGAGCCAAGATCTAGACTTGAAGAAGCAATCTCCAAAGATCTCAGAACAGAGTCTTATTCAAGCTCAGGTACCTCTCACTTTAATTTTTGCCAGCCAAAAATGTATTTTGCTGTTTTCAATACCAGTTGTGCATACTATCAATTTTAGAACATTGTTTAGACAAAAAAGAAGTATTACCCAAAAATTACCCCCAAATCGACTTCCACACCAATTGTGGAACGTTTCCAAGGGAACACGATGACAAAGAAACCACACAAACTGTATACGACTTAATACAATTTGTGAGGCATCTTTAGTAGGTTCGGTTACTTCCATGCGTTTTTTTTATAGTTTTTGAAATAAGATGTTACATTCTTGTGACATTTTCTGATATTTGACTGATTACTTTTGACAAACTTACTTTTGTAACAGATATGGTTTATTGTGTCATCATCAAACGGAAAGATCATCTCAAGATCTGCCGTGGCCCTCCACAAAAATTTCGCCAACCAGACCGACTTTGCGCCATTCGATATAGTTCTGGAATAGATTTTCCGTCACATAGCTGAGAGATGTTATCACTATAGCGTGTCTCAGGCCTACCTCGTGCTCGCTTACCAAATACAGAGCCTAATAACAGAACCCTGTCAACATTGTCCTGACGGCAAATATGACCAAAGAAAGAAAGTTTTCGCTTGGTGATCAAAGGTATAAGACGTATCTTACAGTCGATCTTCTGGATGACCCACTCATTAGTCTTTCTCTTAGTTCAAATAACTCTCAGTAACCTAGGATAACACCATATTTCAAAAGATTCGATTCTTTTAAGATCCTGTTTCTTTACAACGCAACATTCCGAACCACATGTTGCAATGGAGAAAACGAGGGAAGCGAGCAATCGTTTCTTGGTGCTTAAAGATATCTGCGAATCTTTTCAAATATTTGTCAAAGAGATCATAGCATTTTTGGCTATATTTATCCTTCTCTTAATTTCGCTAGAGTCGTCATACGTGGCTGTAATTTTTGCACCGAAATAAATTTATTGTCTGGACTTCAAAAATATGTTTCCTGTAAGTCTTACAGTTTTGGAGTAACAGAGGTTTTTAGCTCCGGATTCTACAAATCTGATGGGTTTTTTTACAAAACGTGAAGAGGAAGGTAACGTGGTACTCGATCCTACGGCCTGAGATTTAGAGGCTCTTGATTTACCGACTGAGCTTGCCGGACTGATACATTAAGGAAATGATCAATTTTTATTGGTGTCAGATTCAAATGTCAACGTTTTGCGCCATGTGCAATACTTAGTTAGCTAATTAGTCATTAATTAGTAGAGGTACTGAGCTAATTTTATGAAAATCATTGCACCATTACGCCTGGATTAAAATAATATCCATATTTTTTATCCCAAAAAAATAGTTGGGGGCTAGAATGTAAAGACTCAGTTTTTGAAGACTAACCATTTTTCACAAGTGTGCTTTACAATTTAGACTTTAGTAAAATTCATTACTCGTTTCATTTGACCGGAAAAGTATTAAAATTCAAAGGCAATTCTTCCAGCGATCGCTGGTAGGTAGCTCATGAAACAATATTGAAGAAAATAATTGAAAAATATAAATAGCACCAAAATTGAACCAGTGCCTATAGAGTTTATGGCTATGTTCTGTACCACGCAAGCTATCAGGGCTATTTTTTCATGTAATATAGTATCATTAGGAAACAATATTAGGAAGACAAGAAGCTGTTTAGGTTTTTTTATACACGCAGTCAGTGTATGCAGAACATTGTTTATGTACATTAGACGTAAAACAAGTGTTTTGCATTCTTTTGACTTAACTCCTGTTGGTCTTAGAGAGCTCAACATACCTCTTACGAAAGAGAAAGTTTCATTTCATTCACGTATTCTATAGTGTCATTATTTATCCTATCTTATCATAACATGTATATCATGCTCCGTAGGATGTCATGTAACGTAACATATAATACCTCTGTTACTTTTTTAGAGGGGAAGAAAAAGATAGAATGGGAAAGAGTGGTATCTAACAGAGTATTTCTGTGGGACACGTAATCTCTATAAGTACAAAGCACAGCAAATATATTTGCCAGGCCTTTATCAAGTGATCAAGGAAAAAATTTTGATGCTAGAATTACAACAGTAGTTGAATTGAGATACCACATTGCAAAACACCTTTCCAATAATATTTAGAATAGTGTTGTACAAATTAAACAAGAGTTGGACTACAATAGAGGGTAAATGATCTGTATGTCAATAGATGCAGTAATGTAGTGAAGCGGGACTAGGTGGATTGCGGTGAGAGGTTAATGGGTGACGAGATAAATAAACAGTATTATAGCGGATACATAAGAGGTCTTCCATTATTGTTTACAATTTCACAATATACAATTTATTACAATTTTGATTTTTCATTAAAAAGTTATATTTTCATACGTTCTTTGATATTTTTGTCTGTTTTAGGTGCTATTGGAATCCCTGTTGTTATTCTAGTCTTGGAAGGTGGGCCTAATACGATAAAGCAAATGTATGAAGCCGTGAAGAAAGGAGTTCCGGCAGTTGTTATTGACGGGAGTGGAAGAGCGGCAGATCTAGTAGCTTTCGCTTACAAACATCTTACCTGGTTTGTAATACTATGGTAGAATTTTCAATAGCAACAGTAGTTTACCAAGTACAAATGTAATTGCTTATCTGTCTTAAGATAATTTCTCATTTGCCCATGTCTCTGACTTTGTCTTTGTCTTTTATCATTTCAAAGTTACAGTCTTACAATTCAGGCACTTAAGAACCATTAGTTGTAACGTTTTTATTTACTAGATATTTTATAAAAATTCTGTAAGGCCCGATAGATATGTGATTGTAATTACACAGATTTTTAATGTATTCAACCCACCTACATGGAATACCTGTTACTGTGTTGATTGGTAGGTAGTTTTCTGATATAGCGAGCTATTTTTTGCTTACTTTCCCCTGTAAAATAAAGCGGAATTTTCTCAGTAATATTTATGAAAATGATAATCGAAGACAGCGCCTTATCTTCTATAATTGGCTGTGGAAAACAATTACGGACAATTTAGGATTATACACGAACCTGATATTTGTTATCATCCGAAAAAGAGCCCTGCAGCCTTTAGGATCTACCTTTTTGCTTGATGTGACGATGATACTAGTTTTGGTATAGCCCAATCATTGTTGTATTGTACTATACTTATCAGATACCATGAATGTCTTTTGATCAGTTGTAAACTAAATTTACTATCTCCTGCCTATATTTTCATATTAATTTATTTTCTCACTACAGTGATGAACAACGACGTATTCATAGTATAGACCCTGAATTTATTGGAGAAGTTAAAAGAAAAATTAAAGGCGTTTGGAAAGACAGTTACGAGTCTATCTTCAAAGACATCGAGGCGTTATTGCGCGATGAAAAAATGGTAAAGAGAGCCATTATAGATTAATTATATGAAGTTCAGTTTTAGTAGTTACCTAGAGTTTTTGACGAGCATTATGTAATTGTTAGGCTGTGGTATGTAGAGCATTTTTAATCCGGTTTTATTTCCAAAATCATTGCTTTCCAGCTAATTATATGACACTATGCTTTAAAATAGTGGCTGCTCCGTGGATATGTAACTTTGTCCTAACCGGTTTGCTTTATTATTGCGAAAAACTGTCCATTAAATATCAGGTTTTATTTGGTGTGCTTTAATAATGAGGTTTTTACTGATGGCCATTAGGCCATCTAAGTCATCATGATGCTCAGGATAACTGTAGTGCTTGGAAATCCCCTTCACCCTCCCCCCATCGGGAACTAGAAACTATCAATAAGATCTAGATAAAGAAATTTTCATCGTTACATTTTCCAGTACTGGCATAACAATCCACAAGTAATTAATGTTGACTGAAAAGGGCTTCTCCGATTTTTGCAGCTGTTTATAGTTTTAAAAAACATGCTGCATTAGTTTAAACAGGCATTTGTTAATCAAATCAAATCAATAATATAAACATAATTATGTGACATATTTCGCGAAATTTGATATGTTTGGAGCATCTGCAAAGAATTCTCAGCAAGCCTTCGTAATAAATTGTATTCACATGAATACATTACATTAACGTCTTCACCTGAGTTCCAGTGTGTAAATGCTCCTCATCTATTTACTACAGTGTAACGTAGGGGTGATTTTAATTCATAAAATTTAAGATTAACGACCATTTGACAAAAATGGATGTTTGTGTTTATGGTCAATTACTAATTACGCTCATTTCAACGGCTGAAATGAAAAAAATACAGCTGCTGTTAATTTAGTATGGGAATTATTCGTTGTTATATTTTGGTAGAGTATTCATTATTTCTTGTCAATCTGACTCGTAATTCTTTTTATACTTTTCAATATTCATTGCAATTATCGCATTTTTCACATTTTCATCCATATTACTCATGCATATAAAAAGCAGTCTCGTTGTCACAGATGTTTTTTTCTTTTAAATGGGTATTGCGGAAAGGTCATGCTTTTCAGTGCTTTTTAAATGAAACTGTCCAAAGCAGAGAAGTACCGTGTTGGAGAATCGCCTGTAGCTAATGGAACCTAGCTTTAGTACTTTTTATTAAAAAGCGAAAGTATTTTGATTAGGTATGGTTTGGTTTTGTTTTCTTAGAAGGCCTATGTACCTGTGTTAGTCTTCACAGTGTCAACCTTTTGTTTTCTTTCCAGATAACTATATTTAGACTGGATGATGAAAAAGGATCGAATGATCTGGATTTGGCTATTTTGAAAGCTCTTCTCAAAGGTAGTGTTTTAATATAGTTTTTTAAAAGAATAATAAGGAAAATTTAGGTGTTTTTTTAAGACGGACTAGTATTTTACATGCTCTTATTAATATGTTTTCAGATTGTTACATTTTGTTTGATTTTGAAAATTAAGATTTATTTGTCTGTAAAGAGATCATGAAAGCATATCCCTTTCTCAAAAGAAATTGTGACAGCGAAAATTCATTTCACTTTTAATCATATTGTTTCTGTAGATGTTGGATAAGGTCATTTTGTTAATATTGGCAATGAGGTGTTGCTTTTGAAGTAATAAGTAACGATAATGAGAGTCATTGGGATGATGAAAATGAGGAAGATTATGACGAGAATAATATCATGGGGTGTACTATGACTAGGATTTAAAAGACAACTTTGATGAGTATTGTAATGAGGATTGTATCGAGAGTTATGTTATGAGTGTGGTAGTGCCAATGGTTGAAATGGTAATAGCTGTGATATTAGTGTTTGTGATGATATTGGTAATTATGAGTAACATTAATAATTTAAACTAATTTTTTAATTTTTTAACTATTATAATACAATGTCAAGCATCCCAGAAACCGGAAGTATACATTGGCTGCATTATTACATAAATTGAATAATCGCAATCACAATGTTGTTGATGATGATGATGATAATAATAATAATAATATTATGATAAAAATAATTTTAAGGAAGGTCTTTTCGCTATAGAGATATGAAAGTAACTTATTAGGAACTCCTATACGAAACTGATACCACTACTAAAATCTGTCTGAGGGTTAAAATTTAATTAGAATAATAATAATAATAATAATAATAATAATAATAATGAAAATATAATAATAATAATAATGAAAATAATAGTCATCTTATAATAATAATAAATAATAATAATAAATAATAAATTTCAAGTGAGGAAAACTGATACGAACATCATCCATTTAAATAGATGACGCTACCAGTATCCAAGAAATAGATAAAGAAGGAGCTTATAAATACTTGGGAACAAACAAGGGAGGCGGAATCTAACATCCTGGAATGAAAGAAGAACTCCTAAAGGAATATTACCAGAGAGTTGAATTGGTCTTAAAATGCGAGCTGAATGGTGGTANTTGTCCCTATTGCTATTGGAGCTCTAGGATCTGTGACCAAAGGATTTAAAAAGTGGGTTGAAAAGCTTGGGATTCACTGTAACTTAGGAGTACTTCAAAAGACAACGTTGTTGGGAACAGCCAGGATTTTGCGAAAAGTACTGGAGTTTTGAGAAAGAAAATGCTGGTAGCCCATGGTCATTTGTTATGACCCGCCTGTCAGCATAGAACTCGGCAATAAAAACAGCCAGACACAAAATGTGAAAAAAGATGATAATAATAATAATGAAAATATAATAATAATAATAATGAAAATAATAGTCATCTTATAATAATAATAAATAATAATAATAAATAATAAATTTCAAGTGAGGAAAACTGATACGAACATCATCCATTTAAATAGATGACGCTACCAGTATCCAAGAAATAGATAAAGAAGGAGCTTATAAATACTTGGGAACAAACAAGGGAGGCGGAATCTAACATCCTGGAATGAAAGAAGAACTCCTAAAGGAATATTACCAGAGAGTTGAATTGGTCTTAAAATGCGAGCTGAATGGTGGTAACAACATTACTGCTATAAGCACACTAGCCATGCCAGTGCTGACTTTCAGCTTTACTATCATCAACTGACAAATGCAAGGACTAAAGAAACTGAATAGAAAAACAAGAAAACGCTTAACTATATGCAGGGTGAGCCACCCCAAAGGCAGTTGCCGACAGGATTTTTATCAGTAGAAATATAGAAGGCGTGATCTGATTCAGCTGCAGTGCACATAAAAGACAACTAGCAAAACCCTAGAAACATGTCCTAGAAAAAAAGAGAGAAGTCACTGAGTTAGCTTTAGCACCATGGTGAATGTAAGAAACAGTTCAGAAGGAAAGACGGAGACTTAAAAGAGAGATTAAAATGCAAGATGTCGAACGGAGGAAAATTTGTCAGCTACAGAATTTGTCCGCTAATAATAGAATCATGGAAATCACAAAAGAAAATTGGAATCTATGGGCAATCTCTCGAGAAGCTTAACAAAGCAGATGTGGATAAGGAAGGCACTCATAAATAACTAAAAAAATGTAAGCTTGAAGGGGGAGGAAAAAAATTTATTATTAAAGCACAGGATGAGAGCCTTGCCACAAATAACTATTAAATATAGTCATTAAAGACGGAACAAACTCAAAATGCAGATATTGTCACGAATATTATGAAACCATAGGACACATCACCTCAGAGTGTCCAGCTGTGGCGAAAAAGGAATTCCTTGAAAGATATGACTTATCTCTTATCTGCATACACTGAAAAATATGTTAGAAATAAAATGGCGCAGTGCCCCTAATGTGGTATAAACATAAACCATACACAGTAGTGCACGATATTGTCACGAATATTATGAAACCATAGGACACATCACCTCAGAGTGTCCAGCTGTGGCGAAAAAGGAATTCCTTGAAAGATATGACTTATCTCTTATCTGCATACACTGAAAAATATGTTAGAAATAAAATGGCGCAGTGCCCCTAATGTGGTATAAACATAAACCATACACAGTAGTGCACTGACAAGAAGATTATTGTCAATAAGTCAGATATCGTTATCAAAGACAAGAAAGGAAACAGTTGCATTTACCTTGACATGTTTGTGCTACCCGAGCGCAATGAGTCAAGAAAAAAGACCAAAGATTGTCAAAATACAAATTTCACCAAAATGTGGAACATGAGAACGACTGTTGCCCCTTTCATTGTTGGAGCCCTATGGAATACCAAAAGGTGAATGAAATATCATAAATCAAAGATTTCTAAAAAGATCAGTGTCAAAGAAATCCAGAAGACAGTCTTACTAGGAACATTACATATCCTAAGGAGAGGTCCGTCTTTAACCTGAGAAATGATTGAACTTGAAGCCTCAGAACCATGGTTTGGTCTCGGCCTCTACGTAGAAAACACAACTGAAAATATTTGATGATGATAGTAGTGGTAAAAGTAGTAGTGGTAGTAATAGAAGTAATGGTAGTAACAGTAGCAATGCAGTTGTAATAGTAGTAATGTAGAAGTAATAATTATATGTTTTTTTGGGTACTGATATGGTGAATGACCGTGTTTTTCTAGTCCCCCTGTCAAGTTAGTTTGATACTTGCAATTTTTAAAATTTTTATTACTCGCTTTCTGCTGAAGTTGGTTGTACATTAACTTCAGATCAAGTCTTTGCTCAGAGTGTAACTTAAGGGTGGCTATTAAAAAGGTTTTGTTTGAATCAAGTATAAAAAGGAACCTATTCTTTTTATTTTGCAGAGCTTTTTATTTTTAGTTTCGTTTTTTTTCTAATTTTAGCAAAGCGATCAAACTTTTCTGGCCAGTTGAAACTAGCCCTTGCCTGGAATAGGATTGACGTGGCCAAAAGTGAGATTTTCACAGAAGATACTAAAACTGATATTAAGGTTCGTCTCTAATTTTGAAAAGTCTTCTTTATAAATGTAAAATTTTGCCTTTTTGTTTGAAGTGAATCAGAAGAGATAATAAAATAGAAATCTATAGAAAGTTGTTTCAAACCCTTTCAGAAAATATTTAAGAAATTTTTTGGTGTATATTTTTGAAATTCTCATATTAATACATTATTGTTAATTTGTTACATTGTGGTAATTTCATCCAGTTATTTGGTTTGTAAATAAGTAAATACATAGATATTATATATTATATATATATATATATATATAGAGAGAGAGGGTGGGGAGACAGACAGACAGACAGAGAGAGGAGACAGAGAGACACGGAGAGACAGACACACAGTTGAGAGAACTATAAATGTTATATGAATAATTTGATCTCGATACAAAGGAAATCATTGGTTGTTTTCATGCAGAAAAGTAAATAGTCAATACCTAACGATGATTTCATCTGATGTTTCTGCTTACTAGGTAATGACAAGCCCTTGTGGGAGCATTTTCATTGAAAAATTGGCTTATCGATCCATCCCTTGACATGCGATATTAACTTAACAATTGTATCATTCAGAGCTAACCTTTTTGAATTACCGATACCGTTTCTATCTTGTGCACCAGTTTTTGGTCACATTGAATAAATATATATATATATATATATATATATTATATAATAATGTATATGTTAAATAATTATAAAAGTCATTTTAGTAAATATCAGGAAAGAAAAGAAAATGGGTCGCTTAACGTGGGCAAAAAAGTACCACAAG
Source organism: Morbakka virulenta (assembly GCA_003991215.1). NCBI lineage: Eukaryota > Metazoa > Cnidaria > Cubozoa > Carybdeida > Carukiidae > Morbakka > Morbakka virulenta. Next base: position 1,857,236 of record RDPX01000150.1, read on the forward strand.
CACATCTCTGGGAACATTTT
>RDPX01000150.1:1881389-1893967 GCA_003991215.1 Morbakka virulenta
ATGCGAGCAAGGTTTGGTATGATCATGTTCCGCCTTCTTCTTGCATGTCTAGTACAGGTGTTGAACTTATCTGGAATACACCCATTCTTACTACAACGAAAGTAAAACATTATATACCTGATATCGTAGTCAAAACAAGTAATAAATGGATTCTTATTGATATAGCTGTTCCAAAAGATCATCGAGTGAGAGAAAAACATGCCGAAAAAATTCAAAAATACATTGACCTGGCTGGTGTCATTCGTGTAGAGCAGAAAGTTGAGACTTCAATAGTCCCGATAATTGTCGGGGCTCTTGGAACGATTCCATTCGAACTTGAAAAGTATTTGAAAGAATTAGACCTTCCTGATATAAGCGGTAGTATACAAATATCAGCAATCACAAGTACTGCCAGAATTTTGAGAGATGTTTTGAACCTCTAAGATTAGGGAATAATCCGAGACTCAAATCGAACTTACACACCCAGTAAATTGTTTACCGACTGGAGATTTTTTTTTTTTGAAGAAAAAAAAATTATTATTATTATTCAAAATATTTTCACAGGATGCACATTTTAATGTTGCATATATATTGCTAAAAACATATGTCTTGGTAAAATAAAAGTGTTAAGAACTAAAATATGAATAAGATAAAAAGAGTGAAAATGGTTGAAGGAAAATAAAAATTGTTTTATTTACCACTGAAAAAATTCTAAGTTTTCTAATGGTCGGGATGTTATTAGATTGACGATGGTCAATGGGCATGGCATTGTAGAGTTTTGACTTTGCAACTTTCAATTTGATCTTCGAAATTTGAAGCATAAACCCATTATTTCTTGTTTTCTGTTCATGCTTTGTAATGATAAACTACTAACTAACAAATTCTTAACAAATCTTGCCTTTTAGACGCTTCTTAACCAACATGACATCATGCTTCTTTATTTCATTCTTTATTATTGGTATTTTTCTGGTAGTTTTTTTGCCAGTTCTGTCGTCAAGACATAATAGTCGTAAAATCGATGTGCCGGTGAGATTCAGATTTTTTGTAGAGCCATATAGGAGAACAGGTAGTAAAATCACTTTGTAGATTTTAACGAGGGGTTCTTGAGAAATTTTTAAAAGGTGCCATAATTTTCTGATGTTTTCTTATATATGCGGTGTTTGGTCAAATCTTCTTCTTCTTCTGCAGCTTTTACCATTTATATATGGGGTCACTGTTCCGCTAGAGCCTCTTCCATTCTTTTCTATCTCCTACTTGGTGTTTATAGAGGTTCATTTACTGCATATCTTCCTTTAGTCTGTCTTTCCATCTAAATTTATGTCTCCCTCTTCCTCTTTGACCTGGGATTTCCTTTGCCATCACTCTTCTTCCAACATAGTCCTCCTCTCTTCTCATGACATGACCATACGAATTCAGTCTTCTTTCTTGCATCTTCGAGCCTATTTCAGCTACCTTCACTTTTCTTCGTTTGATCTAATATGCTACTTAAATACTTGTACACCTTTGTGGATGCAGTTGTTTGAAAGTTGTACTGTAGTCAGATAAAATCACTGTTCTGATTTAGTTTTTTTGAAATAACGACCAAAGTAGATTCTGTCTTGCCTGTTTGTAGATTGAGGACGAAATCATTTTTAGTGAATAACCCGTTAGGCTCTGTAAAGCGGCGTTTATATATTGCTCAATGTCGGCATGTGTTTTTCTGGATGGGTAGATAACAGTATCGTGTGCAAACTTGATAAATTTTGAATTCTGGAAGTCATTGAGACAGATTAAAAATAGTATAGGTCACAAGATGGATCGTTGGGGTACTCCACAGTCAAGTGGGCGTTGCTCAGATCTTTGACTCTCAATTTCACGTATGGTGGATCGTTTGAAAAGGTAATCCATGAAGTAGTGTAACTCAATTCCTGTTGCCCGCACCATTGCATTTTCGAAATAAGGATGGAATGGCTCAGTGTATCGAGGACCTTTGATAGGTTGATAAACAAGGCACCAACTAATTTCTCTTCATCATATTCTTTACTTATTTAATCGGTCAACAGTGTAGTTAGCTCAGTTTATCGTCCCGTTTTGTATCCAAACTGATTCCATGAGAGGATTTTGGTTTCGTCGAGTTATATCGTTTGCTGCTTTTGTACAGCTTGTTCCAGAATTTTTGAGGTCACAGGTATAATAGATATAGGACCGTAGTTTTTCCTGTTATTCCTGACACGTCCTTTGTGTTGGTATTATTTGGTATTGTGTTTGACTCTAGAGGTATATTTATGATAAATGATAAAGGGCCTGAAAACACTACTGCCGTATCGTTCAGCTTTCTTAGTGGTATTTCATCAATACCTACTGCTTTCTGCCTCTTCAAGCTTGCCAATTGTGTTTCAAGGAATAACTGTGAAACATACTTAAAAGCAAAAAGAATTTCATTTGATTATTCCAGTTTCAAGGAGTTTACCATACCAATTCGTTTAGGAGTAACACAGTTTTCTTGACAGTGCCTGATATCGTTGAAAAAAACCCAAGCCAGAATGATTTTGCTTTCAACTGTTGTACTTCTTTACTTGTGGAGTTTAGAGTTTAATGCTAGAGTTTTGTTTTTGAGGGAAGACTTCCTTTATTGTTTTCTAAATGTCCAAAATTTTGTTTGCGAAAGCTCCTGCAGGATTTCCGTATTGTTGGCAGCCTTTTAAAAACTTTACTAGGGTAATATTCTGCTCTTTTGTTTTTCTATATTTCACCGTAAGAACTAGTCTTAGTCTTAGTTGTAAATCTTAGTTCTAATCCGTTTTTTAGATTATTTTTGAATGACAGTAAACACTAATAAACACCTTTTACCAAAAGGATAATTAAATGTGGAGATGATACTGTAATCTACTTATGTGGAAACTAAAAGTGTCTTGAAAAAGAAGCCAAATGATTTATAAAGATTTTCCCATTACAGCGAGGTTACTGTCAACATCAAAAAAGATAAAAAAGAGTCTACCATCTTTGAAACGACCATATTGGTTTATACTTTCTACTATTTTAATTCTTAGACCGGTAATCACATTCGTCTCATAAAATGCACTAGATATTTAATCGAAATTTAAATATTATAGGGAAAAAAGGGAAAATACAAGAGAAAAATGAAGAAAGACAAAGCTTTTTGTATGCTTGTTATCTTCAGTAAAAAAAAATTGGCTCCAAAGCTTCGCTTTCATGGTTTTCCACCCTAATTACATTGACAACTAGTAACACTAAGAACTGATATTCATTGGGTCCTTTTTGTTCAAAGTTTGTCTTGCAAATTCATTGGATAGGGAAGCCACCAACCTTAAAAACACCCATTCTCCTAAACCTCAATTTTTTTTCAGAAATCTCAAATTCATTTTTTTACATTTATCTGTTGTAATATCACCCCAATAATTCATGAAACTTAAGTAAATTATTGTTTATGGTTTACTAATTGGCAAGGAAAATATCCCAATTTGATTGAAGACGTCAGCCTATCAGAGCCTTCGTTAAATAAACGAAGCGCACGATAAAAACAAAAAACAACCCCCCCCCAAAAAAAACCCCACACAATTCTGTGTTAAATTTATTTCACCCCTTAATATTTTTAAAGAAACCCCGCGAAATATCCTCAAATACCTTACAATTTTTTCTTGGAACAAAGCTGTTAGCCATCCTATTTGGTACTTTTTGGTCTGAGGCTCAGTTGCAAATCTTACTCAAACTTTTATAATCAGCTACCTTTTCAATGGCCCACAGCGACACAGTGTGAATTCTTTTTTTTTTTGCAACTCCCTTACTAAAATGGTTTCTGTTTACAAAGTTAGCAGTTAACAGTTGGGCCCAGTAAGTCGCCAGTTATAAAGTTTTTGTATTGCCTCGTTTACTTTTGGTCAAAGTCGAGTGTTATTGTGTAGACAAGATGTCCATTGGCGTTTTAAAGAACTATTTCCCCCCAATAACTGGAATAAAACAAGAAGCAGAATGAGACTACCTCAAAAGTTGAGATCTTCCTTAGCAATTAAACCAAGTGGTAAAATATATTGTACCAGGATCTTCTGACTTCCATGTATTATAGCTCTGTTTCATAATTTGTTTTACTTGAAGTGGCAAAACGAGAACAATAAACATAATTCGATCTGAAAAGAATCGCAAAAGTTGTATATTAGGCCCAAGAGCAAGATAAGTACACGCAAAGGAATAATCTCCAGTGAGATTCGAACTCACATATACACAAGAACCAATGTTTCCACTCCAGCACCTTTGCTATTCTACTACTCGAGTCTTAACGATATCTTTTTATGACAATGTACAGCTCTATTGATAAAATTGATAACAACGATATTGATAACCGCTAAGGCATACAAGCAAACCTTACTTGATAGTTATTTCGAAATCGATTAAGAATTTTAAGACCTTATGGACAGTGTTTAGAATGACAGCCATCGAAAGTATGTTTATGAAATCCGAGAACGGTTTTTCTTAAAATGAATCTATTTCAAATTTCTCAGCTGGGGTTATAACTGTAGGTCAAGACATTATATACACAGAAAAGCAAGTCGTAGTACAACGGGTTTACAATATTAGCGAGGGGGATGAGTTAGTATTACTGAAAAAAAAGTTATCCAAATAAATATGTCATTAGCTCAGTTGATAGAGGAGATTACTATGGAAGCCATGGCCACTCGTTTGATTCCCATTGGGAAGAGGAGTAGGAACGTATAGTTTCTATTTATTTTTCTAAATAACATTGTCATGTATTTTTAATCATCACGAACCTATTTATAAAGATCGATGCGTTTTTATGGGCCTATTGTACTAAATGTTGTTTTTGTTATGAATTTTTGGGGTTACCTTTTAATTTAAAATTAGCCATTTTGTTGAATAGTATACTTAAAATTAATTAATAGGTTTTTTCCCCTTAAAAAAGGCCTTTTTTATATCTGGGCTCTTTCTGTTGTGTCAAAACGTGCAGCAGTATTTATGCTGTTTATTGATTTCTTCTTTTCAGGTATCCTACGTTACATTTTTGTTCCTATACAGTTACACAATTCTTACAAATTTTAAGCTGAAGCCAGGTTTGTCAGAGTTTTTTCTTCAAGGATGGGTGCTGACATTAATAGCCGAGGAAGTTAGACAGGTAAATTTGGTGAAAACCAATTTTGTAATATGTAGAATACAGACAATTTGTAGTCAATGAACAACCAGTCTTTTACTCAGGTAGCTAATTATATAATTGATAAATTGTACTATGAACAGGTCAATCACTTATCTGGTCAAAATTTAGAAAGTGCAATAAATCAATCGGTCAATAAATCTATTTTTCAATCAACAAGTTAATCAGACAATCAATTTCGACCTATTTAATCTAACCAGACATTTTCAGTTCATTTACTCTTCTTATAGTAACGCAGAAACATCTAAGAAGTAAGCAGATTTAAATTTATAACATTGTCGTTTAACCATGAACAAAAGCCGTTAGCTGGTATAAAGAAGTACAATTCTGAAACCTCGATAAATCCATACAAGTTTAACAGACATATTTCCAAAAAAGAAAGAAAACAGTTGATTTGAATTTGGCATCTTATTTGTAATACAGTTAAAAAGACTCAAATCAGGCCTTTTAGAAAGGCAACTTTTCTATTTCCTATTGAATAAGAACTCCTCAAAGCAAGTACACAAGGTACATGTATATTTGCTCACCTTCGTTTTTTTAAAACTACTTAACCCAATGTAGGGGGTTCCCAAGTATATTTAGCACAGTATCGATCCATTTAAGAACCCATGATACCTCATAAACCTTGAAGCATTTTTTAGGTCTTTCACCCCAAGCAAGGCTCAAAGCCACTCCAGCGTAGAGGGCTACTATTTTATTTGATTTCTTACCTATGTACTTTTGAATTCAGTTTTTTTATTGATTTCTTCCTTCTCCCAATTCTCTCTCCGAAAACATGTACAAAGCCAGAAGTATGCCACTTATAACGGAGAAACAAATTTGGCGCAGTATTTCCACGGACATGGCTGGGCTTAGAACTGCAAACTCTTGCATTGAAATTAGTTAACTTAACTGCTCGGCCACTACCATACAAAATTAAACGCTAATAGTTATATACATGCCCAGTTTCTTTTTAATGAAAATACACCAGCTCAACAAAGTATGAAATTTTATTTTGAAAATGTTGACAACAGAAAGAAGTTTAGAGGTAGGCCAAGAAGTACTCTCCCTGTGGTGATAGAGAAGTATATTAAAATTGCTAATGAATTGAATCCTGAGCTTATGAATGTTAAAACCTTGAACTGTGTACATGACCTCGAATGTCTGAAAATGTTAGCTCAGGATAGAAATAGGTGGAAGGAAATTGTAGGACTTGTCTGTGAATCTGGGTAAAGCGAAGAGCCGTGGATTGATCTATTAGCTCAATCCACCTCGCTCTAAGCTGGACACCCCTTGTATATATATATATATATATATATATATATATATATATATAGTTTACTTTTACAGCAGTGAAAAGAAATGTACACCAAGTCCTGGGAATTTGTTACCTTGTAACTTTTGCCTTGTGAATATACCCCATAAAATACAGAAAGCATAGAGAAAAAAATCTTTATTATTCTTGTAATCATAAGACGTTTGCAAGGTATTGGATCTACGTTTTGAACGTACAATATTATATTTTGCATTTTTTTTCATGATTAATACAAATTCTTTCATGACATTCCAACAGCTTAGTTGACCTGTAGCTGGTTGTTGACTTCCTTCTAACCCCACTGACTCCTGGAATTTACCCATCGACCACTTCGGAGGTACTTGCTCTAAAGTACTGTGACCAGTAACGAACGCCTTTTCTTCGTTTCAATATCTTTATTTTTATTTAACGAAGGCATTTACTAAATGTATACATTACACTAATCACTCTGTTTGACAAAGTAGGAGCTGACCTTCATTGGTATCTATGCAAGAAATTTGAATTCGAATGTGACGATAAATACTACAGCCATATGGTGACAAAGACAACAAGGTATTTGGAAGTGACCAAGCATTATCAATGTGGGACTTTTCAATTCAAACTGAAACTTGCTTTAACAATAACAAACCAGATATCATGCTGAAGAATAAGAAAGGAAAGAGTTGCTAAACAATCGATGTGGAGCAGAAAGAGGATAAGAACGTAGAATACTATAACGATCTCAAATAACAATTTTGAAAATGTGGAAGGATGATGTAAAGAAAATTGCAATAATACCAGTTGTCATTGTGGCGTTTGAAGTAGTTTTTTGAAAATTTCAAGAATTACATTGCAGCACTTGACTTTAAACTGGAAATACAGCCATTACAGAAAGGATGCTTCATAGGTACGGCCAGGGTTGTTAGAAAAGTACTGAACATAAGAGACTAAATGGCAGGAAGATCTATTTGTGCTTTCTACAGAAGCAACATGCACACTTTCTCAAGCTACGGGATGTAACCTGAAAGTGGACTATGCTTTACCAGTTTTACTGTCATAATTACACAATAATAGTAGTAATAAAAATAATAATAGTAATAATAATAATAATAATAATAATAATAATAATAATAATAACAGTAATAAATAATAACAATAGTAATAAGTAATAATGATAATAAAAATAATTATTATATTAATTATTATAATAATTATTATATTAATTATTATAATAATTATTATATTAATTATTATAATAATTATTATAATTATTATTACAAGACTCGTGTACGTAAGATAATATAAGGTAGTAAGAAGGGCACTGAACCTTTAAGATTTAGGGATTTAATCCGCTGCCCTCCCCCCAAAAGCCACCAAACAACGAAAAGGCGTGAAGAACGGAAAATAATAATAATAGTGAAAATGGTAATGATAATAACAACAATAATTAAAATGGCCATTATTATAATATTCTTATTATCATTGCTATCATCTTATTTAAAAGATCATTTACCATTCTGGATTCTGATATGACTGTTATGGTCCTACGACCACCATGGCATTTTTTATGAATCAATGTCATTCGCATTTAAACAGTACTGTGCCTCCTGTGGTCCTTCCTGGCAACTTGATCTTTGTAAGCACAATTTTCTTTACCCAAAAAAACTCAATAATCTCGACATAGTTGTGAGGTCAGCTGAAACGTTTGCCAGCAAGTTAATATTTGAAAGCGGAAGAAGAAGCGAGTTGACCAAGAAATTAATCATTGCTTTTCCAGGTTTATTTCTAGATGTTCTTTAAAATTTATGTTTTGACAGACATATTTTAAAGGTTTTATTAACAATCATTTTCCTTCTTTTTTCTTTTAGATGGCCATGCAAGAACCAAGAACATTTTTCGGAAAGCTTACTGTATATTTAGGAGATGCATGGAACATTGTTGATTTAACATCCCTAAGTGCTTTTGCAATAGCAACTGTTTTTCGTTACGTTGGCTACTATATTAACAATCCAAATTACATAACTGCTGCAAGAATCTTATTGTCGACCGACGTTATTATATTTATTGTGCGGCTGCTCCAGATTTTCTCAGTCAACAAGCATTTGGGTCCAAAACTTATAATGATTAGAAACATGGTAAGTGAACCAGAACAGTTACTTGTTTTTTTGAAAGTTAGCAAACATAGGCACGTATTACTACTGTCGTAATCATGACTATCATCACTGTCATTTTGCCTAGCCTTCTATTCAGTGTCTTTATTATAACACAAGTCAACAAAAAAAGTTTGTGGCACAGGGTCCGAAATTCTTCAACTGTTTTTAAGTAATTTGAGGTTGCTGAATCTGAATATCATATCCATTTTTTACCATCAGCTTTAGTTTTCTTCCACGGGCTACCCCTATTTGGAAAAAAAATTGTTTCTAGATTAGAAGAAGTTGAGCATCATACGAACAACAAAATCTAAAGAAGTTGTTAAAATATTGTTTTTTGTTACATCAATAGGTACAAGTTTTACATAAGAGATAAGAGGTCATTGTTGATCCTGAATGTACAAAATATTGTTTTTAATGAAATAAAATTTGCGTTTTCGAGATTTTCTTGAATGTTTTAAATCAGCCACGTCACGTTTCAAATTCCAGCAATAATATGCCATCATTTTTATGTCCCGTTTTCCTTGGTATCTCTCCTTCATTGTCTTTATATCTTGGTGGAATCACTCGCCTTGTTCATCGCTAACATCACCGAGGTTTTCAGGAAATCCATCCAGGTGGCTGTGAAGAAAATGTACTTTGATGCCCATGTTGATACCAAGAATCCTGAACTTTTCAAGCATGTTGTTTATAATTTCTTTGTAGTTGTCAGCGCTATAGTTTCCAAGGAAGTTCTTAACAACCTCTACAAATGATAACCATGCAGCTAACACCACTTCATTTCAGTCACAAAATGTTTGAGCTCTCATCAACTGTCGAATCTGGGATCCATCAAATATACCAGCTTTTAACTTTTCATTACATAGGCTTGGAAAACTCCTACAAATATACTGAAAACAATCACCATCTTTATCCAGTGATTTAACCAATTGTTTCATAAGCCCTAGTTTTATATGCAGAGGAGGGAACATTTTTTTATCACGTGGTACCAATTGCTCAACAATAGAATTCTTTTCCCCGATACTAATTCGATCTCTCACTGACCAGCACTTTTTGATTCAGTGATTTGCTTTATCTCTACTGCCCCAATAACAAAGAAAGCCTGGGTGCTTCGTGTAAGCACTTTGTTGCCCAAGCAAGACGTTCAACATCTTTAAATCTACACATATCACCCATTGGTTGTCGTTATATTTGATATGATGCAATGCAATTTTTATTGCATCATATTTTTCTTTAAGGGTTGTAGAATGACCAATCGCTATTGATCCAAAAACATTAGTAATGTGTATAAGAACACATTTCAGGCTTCTTTTCGAACTATCAATAAATAACCTCCAATCAGCAGAAGAGTATTCCGTAGCACCTTATTTCATCAGTACACCACGAATATCTTTACAGAAAACAAAGTTAAGTTAATCGTCGAAAAACAGCACAAACTCTTTATAACGTGGTCTACAAAAAGTGATTTTTGTAGCATGCTGTAAAAGATTTCGATCTTTTAGCCGTGATGCCCATACTTCAGAAGATTCCTTGGATGAACTAAGGTCCCTTATCAAGTCACTCAGACTCTGCTGATCAAATAATACTGGTCTGGAAGAACATGCAAACTCCCCGTCATTATCATCGTCAACATCAATAAGTTCTTGGTAATCATGTTGTTCCTTGTCTGAATGTTCATCAATAGAGATCAGGCAACTTATTAAACTCAGGAATAGGAATATCAGCACTATGAGCTACTGGTCAAGTTGCTGACGGAAAACTTTTGCAACTGAAAGATTTTCGCATCTTTTTATTTACCCCTGTCATATTTATTGAACAGAAGTAACAGACGCCAACATGATTTTTAGGCTCCCTCCAAACCATTGAAATCCCAAATCCCATTGACTGTCTGGTTCCACCAGTCCATTGTCTCAAACGTTCTACACATGTCTTGCAAACAACACGAAGAGCCTATGGTTTGTCTTGGTCTGCTAGCTCTATTCCAAAATATGCATAATACGCTTTTCGTACAAAGTCTGTTACAGACTTTCTGTTGTCTACAGTTTTTGTATTCACCACAAATGTAACAAAAGCAATTAGGATGATTTTTGCAGTATCTTGAAGCCATCATTTGTTTATACAACTGAAAAATAAGACGAATCATCTGAATCATCCTTTAAATCCATCATCAAAACACAGGTACCATGAATGAATTCATCTGATCAGAATCAACTCTTCATCAACAAAAATGTAAAGGAAGAAAATTGATCTGTGCAAGTTATTATTTAATAATTGCATCATAATTGAATATTGTTCATGTCCCCCTGACAACATGTAGACATCAGAAGACAACTGATACGTGCAAACAAGCATTCCGCTGCCACGTGGAAGTTAACACTTAATGACCATGTCAAGGACATAAAAGCCACAAATTAACATTAATAAAAATACCAGACAAAAGACTTCTGTAACCTGGCTGTGATGTAGTGTGTTGTAAACACTTTCTGCACGTGAAGCCAAGTACACATGGTATCCAAATCGGCGGGAACGTTTAACACGCTTGCAGAATAAAGGCAAATTAGAGAAATTTTAACAGATGAGGTATATCGCATATCAGAAAAATTAGAGCTAACCAAAGAGAATAAATACGATTTTCGTAATCAGCACCCCAAATTTACCTAAAAACAGTCTTTACCTTGCCGACCCCAAAAATTGTGTTGATCAGTGTTATGTAGTTTTGTTACCACGTGTGGAGAAGTCTTGTGACGATTCTTATCTACAATCGAACTCCTTTTTGTCTAATTGCTTTTCTCCTTCTTGTGACCTGAACTCTTTCAGTTATAAACTGAACTCATTCATGTCTTTAGTTTTCTTGTCTTGCAGTCTTACTCTCCAATTTTGAGAGTACCACGTGAAGGAGAAAGCTACCCTACTAAGACGAAAGCTACAATAATCCATTAAAAATTTCTTGCAGTTTTGAGTAGGGCAATCTTGTTAGTTACTGGCCAGCTTACAGTATACACTTCCTAATCTTTTCTATTTACGGAAATATTTTTACATTAATTGCTCATTGAAGGTGAATGTTCACAAGAAGACGCCTTTTCAAAATAACTCCACGGTATACTCCAGAGCTGTTACCTCTGGAAATTTTATACAGTCATACAAAGCACGTTATGTATCATCGCTCCTAAGTCCATTTTTTTGTTACAGGTTGCATATCAGGCATTCCATTATAGGAATTAGTAGTTATTTGTCAGTCGTTAAAGGTTGTGGTTGAGTTGGAGAAGGCAAATGGTACTGGTAGTGAAAGGCCTTTTTGTTGCACAGAGCTATTAAAGAGTTGCAGCTCCTATTATAGTGCCTGTAGTTGTGTGTAAAATTTTCTGGAATTGCCCTTTTTGAGCTCTTCGGTTTAACTTGCTTTGTGTAGTGGTTGTAAGAGCCTTACCTTCTTTCACAGAAGTCCTCTACTCGGTTCTTACTTTTATTGGGTGTCGTCATTGGTGGGCTCCTTCCACCTTTCTAGGCTATAGAAAGGACAGTGCTTAACTGAAGCCCACAAGCCCTGCATGCAGCTGCTTTTGGAATACAGGCACGTTAAGGTGACCTCTCTCTTGGGGTAAGCTCTTCGTAAAACAGATTTTTTAAGCCTAATTATCATTTTCCTCTATTTTTTGGCATTATTCAGCTCTTATATGAAATTGGTCTCTGACGGTAGAGAGTCTAAAGTTATTTAAGGCATTTTTCTGTTGTATGTTTTTAAATTTTAAAAAGTGTTGGGGATGCACGTTGTGGTACTTCGCTGCCGATCTAGAAAGGCTCAACCAACGAGGTTTGACCCTGTAAAAATTCCAAATGTCAATAAAGAGTACCTGAAACATATTTAAAAACTTTGCTTGGTAGCTGGTCTTTTGGAAGAGCGTTAAAAGTCATGACAAATATTTATCAATTGGTAACTCATCGGTGCTATTGGTTTGAAATAAATTTTACATCTAGGATTTGGAAAAGTAAAAAGAAAAGATTTCCTTCTTATGTA
>RDPX01000150.1:1894470-1941835 GCA_003991215.1 Morbakka virulenta
AAGACAACTGATACGTGCAAACAAGCATTCCGCTGCCACGTGGAAGTTAACACTTAATGACCATGTCAAGGACATAAAAGCCACAAATTAACATTAATAAAAATACCAGACAAAAGACTTCTGTAACCTGGCTGTGATGTAGTGTGTTGTAAACACTTTTTGCACGTGAAGCCAAGTACACATGGTATCCAAATCGGCGGGAACGTTTAACACGCTTGCAGAATAAAGGCAAATTAGAGAAATTTTAACAGATGAGGTATATCGCATATCAGAAAAATTAGAGCTAACCAAAGAGAATAAATACGATTTTCGTAATCAGCACCCCAAATTTACCTAAAAACAGTCTTTACCTTGCCGACCCCAAAAATTGTGTTGATCAGTGTTATGTAGTTTTGTTACCACGTGTGGAGAAGTCTTGTGACGATTCTTATCTACAATCGAACTCCTTTTTGTCTAATTGCTTTTCTCCTTCTTGTGACCTGAACTCTTTCAGTTATAAACTGAACTCATTCATGTCTTTAGTTTTCTTGTCTTGCAGTCTTACTCTCCAATTTTGAGAGTACCACGTGAAGGAGAAAGCTACCCTACTAAGACGAAAGCTACAATAATCCATTAAAAATTTCTTGCAGTTTTGAGTAGGGCAATTTTGTTAGTTACTGGCCAGCTTACAGTATACACTTCCTAATCTTTTCTATTTACGGAAATATTTTCACATTAATTGCTCATTGAAGGTGAATGTTCACAAGAAGACGCCTTTTCAAAATAACTCCACGGTATACTCCAGAGCTGTTACCTCTGGAAATTTTATACAGTCATACAAAGCACGTTATGTATCATCGCTCCTAAGTCCATTTTTTTGTTACAGGTTGCATATCAGGCATTCCATTATAGGAATTAGTAGTTATTTGTCAGTCGTTAAAGGTTGTGGTTGAGTTGGAGAAGGCAAATGGTACTGGTAGTGAAAGGCCTTTTTGTTGCACAGAGCTATTAAAGAGTTGCAGCTCCTATTATAGTGCCTGTAGTTGTGTGTAAAATTTTCTGGAATTGCCCTTTTTGAGCTCTTCGGTTTAACTTGCTTTGTGTAGTGGTTGTAAGAGCCTTACCTTCTTTCACAGAAGTCCTCTACTCGGTTCTTACTTTTATTGGGTGTCGTCATTGGTGGGCTCCTTCCACCTTTCTAGGCTATAGAAAGGACAGTGCTTAACTGAAGCCCACAAGCCCTGCATGCAGCTGCTTTTGGAATACAGGCACGTTAAGGTGACCTCTCTCTTGGGGTAAGCTCTTCGTAAAACAGATTTTTTAAGCCTAATTATCATTTTCCTCTATTTTTTGGCATTATTCAGCTCTTATATGAAATTGGTCTCTGACGGTAGAGAGTCTAAAGTTATTTAAGGCATTTTTCTGCTGTATGTTTTTAAATTTTAAAAAGTGTTGGGGATGCACGTTGTGGTACTTCGCTGCCGATCTAGAAAGGCTCAACCAACGAGGTTTGACCCTGTAAAAATTCCAAATGTCAATAAAGAGTACCTGAAACATATTTAAAAACTTTGCTTGGTAGCTGGTCTTTTGGAAGAGCGTTAAAAGTCATGACAAATATTTATCAATTGGTAACTCATCGGTGCTATTGGTTTGAAATAAATTTTACATCTAGGATTTGGAAAAGTAAAAAGAAAAGATTTCCTTCTTATGTAAATATGTACCACTGTGTAGTCTGTGTAGATACAGATACACATTTTGAGCGTTAGGAGTCTTAATTGTATCTTTGTTTTGATACATAATTTGTGGAATGGGATTCATAGTAGCACATTACTGATGCTAAAACTCGATATTTAATCGGCGCAAAGCTGTGTTTTTTAATGAAAGAAAACTCAATTTTTTAAACAAATACCTTATTGAGGAATTCTTTGCAATTTTCTATGTTCGCTATGATGTAAACTTTGCCTATAAAGCCCTTAACTTGTTACCCTAAAAGAGGACTCCCCCATAGAAGTAGGTTCAAAGATTTTAAATTAAGGAACTTAACGGTAAATAATTGGTATATAACATATTATCATTGCTTTTCAGTTGGCAGACCTCAAATATTTTATTTTCATACTGGCCATTTTCATCCTTGGATACGGTGTTGCAAAGCAAGCAGTTTTATACCCAAACTCCAGCCTGGGCAAAGCTTTAGTCGGCGTCGTCAATCGTCCATATTGGCAGATGTATGGGGAATTATTCATTGAAGAAATCCTAGGTAAAGTTTCAGTAACATTAGCAAAATAGATCTGTGTAGTCGGTTCATTTTTTTCACTATATACTCATTTTTAGAACTTTTATACAGTTAATAGTTGCCTTACCTGGTACTGTTCGTGTAACAAAGTCTTTACCAAAAGCTATATTTCTAATTAATAAAATATGTTGCAGCAGAGCAATGTATATGATTTTGTACAAGCGATAATTTTTTGGTTTTGGGTTTTAAGTAATCTGTTGCATGACAACTTTCATTCCGTTGCAAAGATCAACACATGACAGAATGAAATAAAGAGATTTTCTTCCTGTTTAGTAGTGAAATGCCAACCACTTAAATATTTTTGAATTTGTTTAGCCAGATAGATTCACTTACATTTAATATAGCATATTATTAATTATTAGCGATGAACGTACAGTAGAAATATAATTCTTAAAAGCAACCATGCCTAAATTTTAGCAAACTTAGATTTCCTTTATTGTAAACATGTATTATAGGAAAATTAGTGACTGTTTTTTATTCTTCTTGCAGAGGATCAAAAAAACTGCACCACAGGTCTTCCAATATGCACTCAACCAGGTGAAGAGCCCTGCAGTGATGAATATGGAAAATGGATTGCGCCAATATATATGGCACTCTACATGTTGTTTACAAATATTCTTCTTTTAAATTTGCTTATTGCGATTTTTAAGTAAGTGGACGTTTTTTCTTCTTTCTTCAGTAGCTTTTGGAATGATGTTGCCAAATTTTGTATTGTATTGTTACTCTTGCACCGCCTAACCTCCTTTTATATATCATTTTTTATATCATCATCGTCATTTTAATTATTATTATCATCATCATCATCATCATCATCATCATCATCATCATTATCACCCATATCATCATCATGGTGGTTGTTATTATCGTTATCACTATCAATGTTATCAGCAACAGGGTCGACATCATCATGATGTTAAGACAGTGGCCACAGTAGCATAAAAATAGTGCAAATAATTTAAAGAGAACTCTTCCACTGCATATCTTAACAGTTTTTTCCTACGCTGGTTTATTTTGATATAATTTTGTATTCAGTGCCAGTCGCTTTTGAGCTGTAATAATTGCTTAATAGTACAAAGTTAGTAAAAGAGCCGCATTTAATTGTTGAAACGGAGCAAACTGCTGGATCAGTCAATGTTATTCCAACGCATTCATAGTTTAAGCGTACTTTGTTGACTCTAAGTATTTGTGTATGTCTGTGCTGACCACAAAAAGCATGTGATACAAAGAAATGGGAACTGAAACAGTGCTGTTAGGGGAGTTGGCAAGAATTTGTCTAGAAATATGGGGATTGAAAATATCTTAATTTAGCGAGACAGACTGTTTTATGTTTTAAATATCTCGAATCAGTAACTATTAGTTTTCCTTTTATAGCTACACGTTTGAAAAAGTCCAAGAGGATTCTGACAAAGTGTGGAAATTCCAGAGGTACGATCTTATTTTGGAGTACCACGACAGACCATTTTTGAGTCCACCTTTAATTCTGTTTCAACATTGCTATCTTATTGTAAAATGGGTATTTCAGACGTGCCAATGTTGTGGATGTAAACCAAGAAAAGGAAGCACAATGAGTAAGTAACAGAAGTTTATTTCCATTTTCGTTTTTCCGGTTGGCTTATTAAATATACCCATTAACCTTTTTCCAATTGTAATCAAGAGAGCTTTACAGGACTGCTTTATACAGTAACTTAAAAGGCCCCATAGATTATAAAATATATCATTTAATTATTGGATCATGAATACGTCATTACTTTGCATATTTTGCTGAGGGTGATGTGTGGAAAGTCAGTGTTTTTATTTTCAAATGTTGTGCAATTCATTTGGCATTTTGGCGTAACCGAATCATACAAACAACTTAGACAATTTTTGCCCCTGTTTAACTTGGGTAACAAAATGCATGAAGTACGTTCGTTATAGTCTTGAAAATTCTGAAGTTTATAGACTCAGAGGAAGCCATAGATGTAAGAGCTTTATCATATCATGAGTCGTAAGCTTTTTCTGAGCTATGTTTCGAGAGAAATTTCTCCCATTGTTAGGCCTGACGATGGGAGAGGTTTTTTGGATGAGATGCTCAAGAATTGGAAGCTGTCAACTACTTGTTTTACTCTGGCACGAAGTAGAGGAACACAGACCATTGTGGACTGTGGAGTATTAATGTAGACGTTTTGCATTCTTGGCTTACCAGTGAGTAAATATCTACTTGGATCAAATCTAAGTAAAATTTTAGTTTCATAAAATTGTTTTTTATGTAATGTTTCCCACTATCAACGATTGGTACATCTGGGACGAAAAAACAAAAAAAATTGGTTCATATTAAGTGAAAACGATCAGAGATTGTGAATGATTAATAGGTAATTGAAGCTCTAGAGCTTTTGCAATGCTTACGTTCCAATAGTCCCAAATACTTTATTAGCACCAGTATTTATTTCCACAAATTTGTTATGATGAACAAATGTTTTAATCCCTATTTTCTTCACCGGAGTATGGTTAACAATGTTCTGTATTTATTGTCCACTAAACCCTTTTGATTTATTGTTTTGCAGGGATGAAATTATCTCAGGGTGAAAGCGAACAGTTATCAATGTGGGAATTCATGGCTGCCGAAAATTATTGTCACCACGCTACTTTAAGAGAATCCGAGACCTTGGACGAAAGAGTAAAAGCTATACAATCAAGGTACGTAATTGTTTTTGAGATGAAGAATTAAAACCCAGAAGGAATTACGACAAAGAATATTAAGCACCACTGACGTTGCTGTGCCTTACAATTCGAGAATATTTGAGAAAAAAGCAGAAGAAATTACTAAAGACCAGTATCTCAAAATTGAAATACAAAGATTCTGGTGGATGAAAGAAGGGGTCCCCCAAATCGTAATCTGGGCACTAGGTGCCATTCCTTCGAGACTACCTACCTATTTGGATATGATAGGGAGTAACAGACTCTTCTGACTTAATGCAAAAACATTTGCTACTTGGATCAACCTATATCTTAAGAAAGGTGCCCGACACTTAGGTTTCTGATGGTGACCCGTAATAGCACCAAATTAAACTTTTCAACCAGCACAAAGTGTTTAAAAATATAAAATAACAACAGTAATAATAATGATGATACTACTACTACTACTACTACTACTACTACTACTACTACTACTACTACTACTAATAATAATAATAATAATAATAATAATAATAATAATGATGGTAATGGAAACTTTTTATTTTTTCATCCGAACACATACAATTACAAACCTCACTAATCAAGGTAGTTTGCATTGACTTGCCTATTTAACAAAATCAAAATTAAATATTTTACTAACAAAATCAATAAAGCGACAATAGCTCAGGGTTGGTCCATGGTTTATTTATACGACAGAATATGTAGTATGTGGTGCGAATGATTATATTGGAGAGTTAGGTTGAAAGAAAGCGCTCGTGTTTGTTGTCGATGTTCAAAGCGTTGCACATTTTACTGAAAGTAATACAAGATTTACAAGATATGATGATGATGATGATAATAATAATAATAATAATAATAATAATAATAATAATAATAATAATATGCACTAAGGCTAAAAATTTTGAGAGTACCACGTGAAGGAGAAAGCTACCCTACTAAGACGAAAGCTACAATAATCCATTAAAAATTTCTTGCAGTTTTGAGTAGGGCAATCTTGTTAGTTACTGGCCAGCTTACAGTATACACTTCCTAATCTTTTCTATTTACGGAAATATTTTTACATTAATTGCTCATTGAAGGTGAATGTTCACAAGAAGACGCCTTTTCAAAATAACTCCACGGTATACTCCAGAGCTGTTACCTCTGGAAATTTTATACAGTCATACAAAGCACGTTATGTATCATCGCTCCTAAGTCCATTTTTTTGTTACAGGTTGCATATCAGGCATTCCATTATAGGAATTAGTAGTTATTTGTCAGTCGTTAAAGGTTGTGGTACAAAGTTAGCTTTGAGATATGTTATGAAAACGAAAAGTAAATCATACCGCCTCGTCTGTCGCGCGGGTCACCAAGGGACGCGTCCCTCAGGGAGAGACCAGCCTGAGGTCGAAAAGTATACGACTCTGTCTAATTCCTCCTCTGCGAATGATCTGCAAGGTAATCAAAACCAGGATATCCCTAACCCTGAACCTGCAGTGATGCCCACGGAGTCAAAAGAAAGGAGAATTAGATGGTCTACAGAGGATTATAACGATGTTCTAAGAGCATTTTACATCGCTCAAAAGAACCCTATGAGAAACGTGACTGAACAAACCTACTCAGAATGGGGAAAATAGTGGGAAAAAAATCATGAAAAACATCGATGCTAATAAACTTGCTAATGTACGTCCAAATATTTTTAGAAATAAGCGGTTGAATGATGCACAAATTTACTTCTCTTCTGCATATCGCTTTTCCCCTTGTCCAGCGAACTTAATAACTCCAGCTGTGGTTACACGATCTGTGACAAGCAGATTAACCACCTCTTTTATATGGATGACTTGAAACTTTTCGCAAAAAGTGATCAACAACTAGAAGGATTGCTAATTACCGTTAGGCAGTTCAGTAATGATATTTGTATGGAATTCGGCCTCGATAAGTGCGCTGAAGCTACGTTCTCGCGAGACTAGCGAAAACCTCATCCATATATCTTGTCCCAGACACGACAATTAGAGAACTGGATCCTGAGAAAATGTACAGATATTTAGGAGTTAATGAAGGCGACGGCACTAACCATGGTGAAATGAAGGAGAAAATCCGTAAGCAATACTACCGAAGAGTTAGGTTAGTGCTTAAAACCGAGCTTAACTCAAAAACAGAATTGAGGCAATAAACACCCTTGCTGTACCAGTTGTACAATACAGGTACAACATAATACACTGCAACCCTCCTGTCATTAAACGTATGGACTGTAAAACTAGAAAACTATTCACGTCAAGCGGTATGCTCCACCCCAAAGCAGATGTTGTTCGTCTCTATTTGCCTAGATGCGAAGGGGGGCGTGTACTTAAACAATTTGAAATGTCTTATAAAACCACGACAATTGGAACGAAACAATATCTTGAATCAAAAGATGATTGGATATTAAATATAGTAAGCAGGCATGAAAGGAGTAAAAAACTGCACTCGGTTTACAAAGAATCCCAAAAATTTGAAAATGAATTAGGTGTAGAAATAACCAAAGAAGATGAAAATGGACGTGAAGCCACAGAAACTGCGAGGGAAGTTAAAATGAATGCTAAAAGGAAAGCACAGAAACAGCTTCCCGATCACTGGCGCCAGAAAGCTCTGCATGGACAGTATGCTCTCCGAAGCCAAGGCGCTGATGTAGATCAACATGCAACCCATCAGTGGCTGAGGAGTGCAGGACTTAAGGTAGAGACAGAAGGCTTCATCATCGCAGCACAGGACCAAAGCTTGTTTACCCGAAATTACCAAGCAAACATACTGAAGAATGGGGCTGACTAAGTGCCAGTTCTGTGACCAGCACACGGAAACAATAGACCACCTTGTGTCTGGATGTCCTGTACTTGCTCCAAATGAGTATGTCAAATGCCACGACCGTGTTGGGCAGTATCTTCACTTGGGTATATGCAAACACTTAAGTATTGAAACCAACCCCAACTGGTATGAGCACCAAGTCACGGAAGGAGAAAATGCCACTATTCTGTGGGACTTTCCAATCAACACTGACCGGACTATTCAAGCCAATCGTCCAGACATCATAATTAAAGATAGGAAGAACAAAATGTGTACATTAATTGACATGAGTGTGCCAAGTGATAAAAACATTTCAGTTAAGGAATTCGAAAAGTTAAGCAGGTATGAAAACCTAGAAATAGAAATTCAAAAATGTGGAACTTCAAAGCTAGAACTGTTCCGGTCATTGTCGGGGCACTAGGGATGATTAAGAAGGGGACTCAAAACATATAGACAAAATACCTGGAAAGCAAAGAGAACAAGAACTTCAGAAAATTGACCTCACAGGCACTGCTCATATTCATCGAGAAGCACTGTCAATTTGATACTGCAAAAGTCATAGACATTTCTGGGGTTTTTTTTTCATACTGCCTTTTTACAACTTTTTTATATTTTTCATAGTTTGGAGTAATACGACAATCGTCTTTTAATTTTCGTGCCAATGATGTTTTTACTTCCTTGTCATAATTATTTTATACTCTTTGTAATATGTCAATCGTCCCTTTTATGTTCATGTCATGTCCCATAGGACCTCTATCTGCCCCAGGTCACTGGTGTGAGCCGGTAGGTAGTTGAACTGAAACGCATACGTAAAGAAATACAAACCCTACGCACTTTAAAGAAAATGAAAATACAATAATATTAATAATTTGTTCTGGGTATTGGCACAATCCTGCATCCGGTTGTTGAGTTTCGACGTGGGGGAATGTTACCCTTTGCCAGAACTACCTTCACGTCACCCTTGTGCAAGGTGTGGCACCTGCAAACCTACCCCGAGACCTGAAAGTACCAGGTTAACATCCGGCGGGGTTAAGTTTGTCACATTTTCTCCGAGGTTTGGAATGCCAGGCTAACATCTAGCAGGTGCAGCTTCTCATAGCTAGGTAGGGCTCTTTAGCTTTGGGTAGCAACCTTGATGAGATAGGGTGTTGATCAAAATACCAGTGTTTATATGATCTAAAATTTACAAAACCTCAATTTGGTGAAAAATATCAAACCGCAGGAGCAAGCCATTAGAACTAAATATGTGAAGAAAAACATTGATGAAACTGCAGATTTATCGAACTGTAGATTATGTGGTGAGGAAGGGGGGACAATAAGCCTCTCTCTCTCTCCCCTCTTTTCCCCTCTCTCTCCCCCCTCTCCCTCCTCTCTCTCTCTCTCTCTCTCTCTCTCTCTCTCTCTCTCTCTCTCTCTCTCTCTCTCTCTCTCTCCCTTTTTTTTTTCTTTTTTTTTCTTATATCTTTTTGTTTTTCATCTCTATTTTTTTTTTTTTTTTGTTGTATACTTTTTTTTTTTNAAAATAAATTGTTTGGGTGGTTAAACAACAGACTAAAAAAATCATCTTATGTGGTCTCTCTTAGACTCCATTATAAGTTTTTAAAATTTTAAAACTGCTTACAAAATTTTACAAAAGTTCAACTAATTCATCTATCTAGAATATTTCACATTCTACTTACTTTGTTCTTCTACTGATGCTCTCTGACCAACTTTTGCTCTCTCTATTATAATTTTTCCAGTAAAGTCCATAAACTCACTTACACTAAAAACAAACAATATTTCCTTGATAAACTATATACATAAATTTATAAAAATACCTGGTTGTTACTCTTACCTTTTCCCCCTCTCTCTCTCTCTCTCTCCTCTCTCTCTCTCTCTCTCTCTCTCTCTCTCTCTCTCTCTCTCTCTCTCTCTCTCTCTCTCTCTCTCTTAATTTCCAGTTTCCAAATTAAAGATTTTTGATAATCTTCCCTAACTTTTTTAGATATTTGTGAAGCACTTTTTTATTTTGGTTACAAGACGCCAGTGTATGTGTGGATGTACTTTCAGGATCCTGTTTTCTGCCTTTTGACCGCATATTTGTACATATCTTTTAATGAGTGACATTCTGAGCTCTCAGCTTAGTTAAAGAACTGTTTTATTAAAACAATGTTTGATAGGTTTGATGTTGTTTCAAGAGAATTGACTGATAGTAGCAACCATGCAGAGCAGCCTATGGCTTATCCAAGTGATTCTTTTGCGCGACCAGAAACTACAGCAGGTAGAAAAAAAAGCAGAGCCGGCTCATTTGTTGACGCGAGGATTGCAAGACTGGAGTTAAAAATGGAGAAAGTTCTTGAGCTACTAATTCAACAAAATCAGAAGCAAGGTAATACCTAAATTCGGCAGAATATATTTTTTAATGTTACATTATTTCTGGTTGAAATCTAAGTTACCAGCACTGAGGCTCAAGCTTATAAGAAAGTGGAGCTAGGAACGTCTTTTAATGTCGGATGTTGGAGCTGGAAAATAAAAGATGTTATATTGAAATGCATTTTATTTAGAAAGTTGTCATGAGAAGTTGTATTTTGTTTGATATTGCATTCTATGTTCCCATTACCATAGTATTCCTAATTATTTATATTTATTATTTGATCAGTTAGAGGACCGGTGGCTTAATAGTTAGTGCAACTGCACGGTTATCAAGAATTACAGGTTTAATTCCCCGAGCGGGCGACTTCGAAAATTCACAAAAGGAAAACCATTGGTTGGCGTCAGGAAGGGCATCCGGCCAAGAAATTCTTCACTGCCAAATCCAAGTACCTGTGAAGGGCACCGTCTGAGCCCCAGTTACTGGGGGGAAATGACGTTAAAACCAAAAAAAAAATTTAATCAGTTAATTTCTATTATAAAGATTGCAGTGGTGATCGAAATATAGAAACCATAATAAACCTTACCATACCTTACCAACCCCGTTACACCACTTGACAGGTGCATAGGGCGGTAGCAAGAGGCTTCCATCTGCTTCTGCCCGTCGCATTCACAATGGTTGAATTGAATGTGCACCCAACATCACGGAGATCTTCATTGATGTTACCGAATCAGGTCGTCCTTGGGAACCCTCTTCGTCTTTTGCCATTCTGCCTCCAGATCCAGCAGAGCTTTGGAATCCTTAGTCGATCCATCCTAGGAACATGGCCAAACCACTGTTGACGCCGCTTGCGCACAAAACATGACATCAGGTGGGATTTTGTCAATTCTATAATCTGACTGTTGGTGATGTAATTGTATCAGCGAACATTGCAGATGTATCTTGGACGGTTATGGTGGAAGGTTTCCAACTTCTTCTCGTGGGTTTTGGTAATATGCCAGGATTCACTTCCATAAAGAAGGACTGACACTACACAGTAGTAATTAGGACTTTATGTTTGTTAGGGGACTGATTATATGATTTTAACAAATTTTCTTTTGTGACTAAAATGCCCTAGCTGCTTTGCCCAATCTGGTGTTTAGCCCCCTTTCAATTTTACCATCAGCAGAAATCTCACCACTAAGGTAAACAAATGTATCGATGTTTTCAAGACGTTTGCCATTCAGTTTGATTTCGGATTTGTGCTCACCAATATCCATTGCCTTGGACTTCTCAATACTTATTTTTAGACATACAGTACCGCCGTTGACATTTACGATGACCGTTTTCACTTGCATCATGCATCAGTGTTAGAAGTGTGGGTGATACTCGTCTGACCACGGGCCAAAAGGGCAATATGGTCGGCATAATTGAGGTCTGCCAGCATAACATTACGGTTACTCCCAACTCAACGTTATCTACACTTTGACGCATTAACCAGTTTATGACAAGGCAGAACAGTAGAGAAGCAAGTATACACCCTTTCCGTACACCCCTAGTAATCTCAAACCACTCAGTGTACTTGCCACAAGCTCTGATACAACAAGCAGTATTGAAGTGGAACTTTATAGCGAGTTGAACAAGCTTTTCAGGGGTACAACACAGGCGCATAATTTTCCATAATGACTGTCGATGAACACTGTCGAAAGCTTTTTCAAAGTCGGTAAAGTTGGTTACTAAATGGAGTTGATGTTCCATAATTTTAGTGATAAGCTTTCTCAGTGCAAACAACTGATCGCTACATGATCGATTTGGTCTGAAGCCACCCTGATTATCGTAGGATAACAAATAGAGAAAACTTGTCAGGGACGCATAGCAACGTGAGGTCTGTCCAGTTGTTGCGTTCAGCCAGGTCACCTTTTTGGGGTACTTTGGTAATTAAAGTCGCATCCAGTCAACCGGGGATTCTTTCTTTTCCCACACAACAACACAGAACTTATGAAGGTTATCCACTATGCTTTCTTCTCTGTCCTTTCTTAACTCTGGAAGAATGATGTTAATATCAGCTTGTTTGTTGTTCTTAGGGAGGTCAATGCATCTTTCAATCTCATCTCTTCTGGGGCAAGACTTTCAATCACATCTCTTCTTGAGCAAGTCAATATCCAGTTTAATGAATGCAGTAAGATTGTTAAGATCATCAAAATTGGCGGATGGATTTGGTCGGTTTAGCAATTCTTTGAAATGTTCAACCCAACGTTTTTGCTATTCATCTTCAGTAGCCAATATCCTTCCTGTCTTGTCCTTCAACGTACCAACCACCAGACCTCTGTGGGCTTCTCATTGCAAAGTTGCCGTTTCAGTTGAAACACTCTTCCAATGTCATTAGTGCGAGACGCTTCACTAATCGCATCCGTTTTGGCATGTATCCATCTTCTTTAATCTTTTCTAGCACTACGTTTTGCTGCGTTTTTCAAGATCTTATGATTTTCACTAGCCTGTTGATCTCCTGGAATGCTGTCACTATGAGATTTAGCGATACTCCGTCAATCAGACCCCATGTTTCATCTGAAATCCATTCTTTCCTCTGAAATCCATTCTTTCCTCTGAAATCCATTCTTTCCTCTGTTTGTTCACAAATCTAATGGTTTCCTCTGTAGCAGTTAACACACTTGTCCCGAGGCCTGTCCACAGATCTTCGACATTGTCTTCTATCTAAGATAGTGCAGAAAATCGATTGATCATTGCAACTTGGTACCGTTTTTGCATGTCAGGGTCATTGAGCTTCTTGGCATAAAAAGTAAAAAATTGTCACTTAATACCGTTTCTGAAGCAGATTGTTTTTATGGTGAAGGGAGCTAACCTATACAACAGCCTCAAAATAGACTTCAGCACGCCGAGGATACAAAACTGGAGCTACAACCACCAAAGGGTGGATGGGCAGATGTTTGTCCAGGCTACCGATCCTCTAGGTCCGTTGTATTCTATTTAAGCAGGTCCACCTCTAGCAGGATGTGATTCTTCACCACGTACAACGGCCTGGACCGCGGAGAGGCTAGGTGACCAGCTCTTGAGTGGCGATACGTTTACATCAGACAGAGGTTATCAGTCGATACCAAACACTGTCCATTCCTGTGGAAGCTGGACATGTCTGGGAACCGGTGCTTAACCCACTACAAACCCATGAAGCATAATAAGCGCAATGTGAAATAAAATACAACTTATAATGTTATTGGTTAAATTATGTCAGTTAAAATAGTTAATAATTTATTTACGAAAAATGTATGTCACTTTGTGTTAATTCTCTACCTTCTTTTCTGATTTTAGCACCCTTGTAAATTTGTATTTTTTAAATATATCTGGTAATTATGTATTTCAAGCCCGATAAGAACCCCCTTCTCTTACGTTCCAAACACAATACAGCTTGAGCCTTCCCTCATTAAAGAGAGCAAAAGGGCGTGTCTTATTCCACTTCACTGCGGCAGTCATGCAGATTTTTTACCTCGCACCTCCTTGGCCATAGCTTAATTGTCGAATGGAAGTCTTCTAATTAACGGGGAAATTAAAATCAAACTGCAGTTCCTTATATCTTTCATCATTTCCTGTCCTTTAAAATTTTAGACAAGCAAAGATTTCATCAGCTTTACTGTCGAGAAAAGCATAACCATAACCCTATTCCAAGTTGTTACCTGTTTGTCAGTAACCCCACTCTATGTTCCCTTTTGCCCAGAGAGACCACATTAGTGTAATCCCCCCCTAAAATAATAATAATGAGACACAAAAGGCTGATACGCATAGTATCTTCCTATCTGGAGTTTTCTTTTTTTGGTTACAGAACATTTTCTTTAAGTATCCTCAGTTTGCTTTCATTTTTAACTGTGAAAAACTGTAAAATTTAGAATTTATTTTAGTATCCAAACATTTCTCTTTTGATTTCGTACACCCTTTCCGCTGATAATATTTTACCTTTTCTGGGGTTTGCACCACTGCTTGGTTTCTGAAATTGTAAATTGTTTTCACAAGTTCTTCACTGCTGTCATTTTCGCTACCGTAGGAATGACTTTGTTCCTTGCCCCTCAGTGATTGCTATTTTTATTACTTTGCCATCTGTAAGTTGTTGAAAGTGGTCTTTTAAATTCTTTTGATGAAGGTAATTTTTTCCAATATAGTACTAAATAGTACTATAAAAAAAAAAAGTTACAAGAAAAAAAGTTACAAGAATATTCTTGTAACTTTTGTGCAATCTTGAATGCTCTTGCACACCATTTGATATTCCCTTCAATTTAGTGTCATTCGCTGTAACAGAGTTATATTCCTAAAAGCTCTTGACTTTATAGAATCAGTAGGGATAGAAGCTTGTCTTAAGGCGTCAGCTTTTTCTGAGGTAGGTTTCGGAAGATGTTTATTGTTATACAGCTGTTATTGCTGTGCTGTATGAGATAGATAATTTTTTTATTTCTGTTGTTGTTTTATTGGTTTCCTTGAGTATAATCATTTTGTTTTCCCAGTCAAAGGTGCAATCTTATGATCAGCAGTATTCCATTTTTTCATGACTCTCAGTTTCACCTTTTGTAAAATTGTCTTGTGCTTCTTTTTCCTCTGACCCAACGAATGCTTTGATTTACCAATGTAAGAGGTATGACAGTCCTTACAATATAGTCTGTAAACTATATTCTTCCTCTCTTCAACGGGCACTTGGTCTTTTAATTTTTGACTGTATCCATCTTACGGTGGATGCTGTAAAAAAGAACACTGGAAATTGTGTTGCCGGAGGGTTTGTTTCATGTGCTTAATGATGTTCTTAACATAGGGTAGAGTTGAAATGTAGCTCCGAAAATAGTTACGACACATGGGATAATAAAGCTCCTATGTCTATTGTTATATTCTTTTTATTGAAAAAAAAATTTTTCCCGTTGGTTTGATTCACGTTTATTAAAAATTGAGATGTTTGGTTTTTTTTATAGCCGCAATTCTTGCAGCAAGTAAAGGATTAAAGATTGAACAAGAGGATTCAGGAAGTCATAAAATTACCACTATACACATCAAAGCACGAACTTCACCTTATTCACAGTCGATTGTTTCAAGATTTTATGTACCAGATAGCAAAGTAGCATGGGAGGTAAGATGGGCTGTAATTTGTTCATTTTTCTGTATTTTTGTGTTCCTCTTTAGCAGAAACTTGACTCTTTAAAAGGAAGAGTGTGTTTAATTTGAACATTGACATTATTTATGCAACCATTATGCAAACTGCAAACATTATGTAAATCAATATTAGCATAATCGTTCCGTTTGAGGCGTTCCTATTGGATCAGCCTCCTTTTCTTGGCATTTAATTTCTTGAATACGTAGTTTGGTTGTACTGGACATATTTGAACTTGCTCAAACTTGCGCTTTTTAATCGTTATTACGGAACAACTACCCTTTCAGCCATATTTTGTCAGTTATCTGACTTAATGGAACAGTTACCTTGGAACTGAAAAAAACCCTAATAACGTCACCATTATCACTATGTCATTTTCCATTACATACTTGGTAAACTTACTTTACGGGCAGGTTCATATGGGCTTATTCAGGTACGGTTAACAATGCCGTATGAACACTCTGTTTAAAAATCATGAGACGATTAAAGAAAGTTGAAATAAGTTGGAACTGTAAAGGGATTTTTACAACCAAGTATATGAGGCATATTTTCTAAAATGACGTAGAATAATTGAGATAGTATCTTTTAAGTTTTTGTAAAACCACTGTCTACTACCCAGCTTTTATCAATGCGAACTCTGAAATACGTCCCTACATACCCAAATCATAGGAACGACCAGCACAAAGTAGTGCTATGTTATTTGAAAATATCGTAAATTTTCATTTAGGTTGTTAGCTTTTGAGGAAATTTCTAAAGTTAAAGGTATACCTTAAGAGGACTCACTTTTCTTGTCTATTTCCTGTTTTTCTTTGAGAATTATAAATCTGTCCCCCCATCGACACTGTTCGAGAATTTATTGAAGGAAAAATGAAGAAGTGAGGGAGAGAGTCCACACATCAATAGCTGGAGTGGAGTCACTGGGCAATATGATTCCTTTAGACTAGAATTCACCGAAATGCGTTATAGATAAGCAAAAGTATTAACCCAACGTTCTAACGTGATAAAAAAAAGATCAACACAGTTAACCCTCTATTAAATCTTTTTAGGTGCCGTTTCCAGAATATATGCCTGTGGTTTATCAGGCACCAGTTGTCCTGGGGCAGCCAGTTTGGGCGGACCCAAATCTATTAGACATGTAAGTTACATTGTGATTGTTTTTAGTCATACAGGTGTTAATATTTTGAAATTTTCAAAAGTAATGTTATGAAATGTATTTTTAGTTTTTCAGTTCAGTGTAAATTATAATTATGTGGCCTCTTTTATCAGGTCATGATATACTTCGAATCTCGCGTTATTTGGCAGGAATAAAATCAAGCGTCACTTAACACACTGTAAGCTTCAAGATATCCATGGCACCAAAATACCTTAAAACGAAAAGTGATTTGAATTTTTTTATTCTATTCGTGTTTTTTGTCTTTAGTGCGAAGATTCTTTTGCTTACCACAAGTCATCGTCATTTCAAGTAGGGTTTGTTGGAATGAACTTAATTACACCACATGTTATGCAGCATCATCATACTTAGGAAGCAAGTAGTTTGGCACTCGGTTTTAAGACGACTCATACGTTGGTGTCCACGATGTAGTGTCAGAAGAGTAGATTTCTAACTAGCGCCTGTTTGGTTTTCAAACATTGTCCAGCAAAATCGTGGACGGGATTGGCGAGGTTGAAGGGGTATTTCTACAGAGCTTTTTTCTTGGGTTAACGCTTCAGGGTAAAGTAAGCATCTCTCTTGATATGCAGAGGATCTACCACAAAGTTTATTTTTAGATGATTTTGCTATTGCTCGTAGTGATGCTCGTGTTTAAGTATGAATGTTCGATCTGGAGAAATAACGCTTTAAGTCATAGGGTCTTCGCCTTGATTTCCAAAGGGTATTTTTATTGTTTGATGTGTTAAGGGCATTAACATTTGAGATATGGAAGTCGATTTTGGATTACTGAATTTTGAAAACAAAGGCAAGAGAAAAAGTTTCACGTGTTCTCTTTGGTCGTTTTTTATGGATTTTATTGTTCGAGGGCAGCGAGAACACTTACTACAGCCGAAATTTTAGTTAGTATTGTTAGTGTATGTGAATAGTAGTACATAATGTGTGTAGAATAAGAGCAAAAACGCCCGAGCAGCAAAACTGTCTAAATCTCGAAATAGTAAGAGATACAAAAAAAATAATACTACAAGCCACAATTTTTTTTGGTTATTGTGTATACATAGTCTATTGTACACCCAATATATTGAATAGTATTAATACTGTAAGTTGGGTACATGTTACACAATAATGCGGGAGGACGTCAGAAGAGTGGCTCGGAGGAAGCGTGCTGGGTCTATTACCCAGAGGTCGTTGGATCGAAACCACTCACTGCTACATACTGTTTTTCTTTTTCCTTTTAATTTTAATTTTTGGTCTCTTACTGGCCCTTTCCCATTTCCCTCATCAATGCATGATTTTATATTTCGTTTGTTATTATTTCATTTTATTATATTATTCCAGCATGAAGGTCCAAACCTCTCTCTAATATTAATGTACATTTAATGCAGGCTTACGCAAGACATAAAAACTAAATGTGTATTAACATTCGGGAAAGTAACATGGTACAATTTTTTGGTGACTTCTCATGGTTCTTATTACATATACACAATTTTATTTTCCGGTTTGCTCGCGCGAACACGTTCCACACTTGTGTGAACGCCTATTTCCTGGTTGTAGTAGATTTAGGTATTTGAATGTTCTTTTTTGATAAGAAACGTTTTTAGCAATGTTTACAGTTGATAGGAAGTACGGATAAGGACTTAGCGTGCGGTGACGATACACTTGATAGGTCTTTATGGTTCTGGCCACTTACTCAAATCTGTCCATCGATCCAAGATGGTCTGTTAAAGTAACATACCTTTCATTATACGATAGTGACTGAAAAGTAAATATCTACAGCACTTTTTTTTCCAGGGATCCTCGGCCAATTTTAGCATACAATGCCTATGATAGTGTTTATCGGGTTGACCGAACAAGTTTTGTTGATGAATACGAAGTGTTTGATGGCCTACCACAGTAAGTAAACGGTTTTCTCAAGTTTTGATTTCAAGAGAGTGATCACTAAGTGAAGTTATCAAAAATTTCTTCACGTTTCATTTCCATTCTAATATCAGATAAGGATTGTATAATTTTTAAAATTTAATTTCAAATAAAACTTCACTTAAGTTTAAGCATCATTATCCTCATGTATGATATTAATATAATTTCAGGACTTGCTAGATCCTTGACTCTTTTGTTTGCATACTAGTATTCATTGGTGAATACTGGTATGCAAATTCCTTAAAGTGTTGCAGTTAAGCATTAACTAGGACTTTTATCAATAAATGAGCTGTAGAATTCTCCAATTATTTGCCCTACAGCAAAATTTTTCTTGACAGTGTGGCTGAGGGCAGAGGGGAAACAACACACACACACACACACACACATGTGTGTGTGTGTGTGTGTGTGTGTGTGTGGTGTTAGATTTGGTTATCCTTTGTACAGTTCTCAATACATAAATGCAGAGCTGTATATATAGTCTATTTTATCATCCTTGCTTCTCTTATTCTCTGTGTTTTTATCTTGCTTGTTAATGTTTTTTTACAACAGGAATCCCTTTGGAAGAACTGGTGTGGTAGGCCGCGGCCTACTTGGTAAATNTTTCAAATAAAACTTCACTTAAGTTTAAGCATCATTATCCTCATGTATGATATTAATATAATTTCAGGACTTGCTAGATCCTTGACTCTTTTGTTTGCATACTAGTATTCATTGGTGAATACTGGTATGCAAATTCCTTAAAGTGTTGCAGTTAAGCATTAACTAGGACTTTTATCAATAAATGAGCTGTAGAATTCTCCAATTATTTGCCCTACAGCAAAATTTTTCTTGACAGTGTGGCTGAGGGCAGAGGGAAAACAACACACACACACACACACACACACACACACACACACATGTGTGTGTGTGTGTGTGTGTGTGTGTGTGGTGTTAGATTTGGTTATCCTTTGTACAGTTCTCAATACATAAATGCAGAGCTGTATATACAGTCTATTTTATCATCCTTGCTTCTCTTATTCTCTGTGTTTTTATCTTGCTTGTTAATGTTTTTTTACAACAGGAATCCCTTTGGAAGAACTGGTGTGGTAGGCCGCGGCCTACTTGGTAAATGGGGTCCAAATCATGCGGCAGATCCGATAGTTACCAGGTAACAAGTGATAATAAGTGATGTTTGCTTTAATTTTGTTACAAATGCCGTTACTGTGTCTGACTGATTGCCTTGGTTTTGTTTGTTTTATGTTAATGACAGAAATATGTAGTAAAGTACAAAAATGTTTTTTTCCAACGAAATTTTACTGTAGTTTATCTTAAGAGCCTTGAATGCTTGTTTGGATTCCAGCTACCTGCATTATTCGTCTCATTTGGAAACAGAGGGGTTTTAGTCATTCCTTGTTGCCACGTAAACATTTTTCTTTAATTAACTCGTTAGTCGACCAAAACCTTAAGTCATAGTTGGGAGTAAGTGCATAAATTTAGTAGTTTTGATAATTTCTTTTAGTTTTCTGGATATGCACGAATGAAGTAAACATGATTTCTTGATGTTTTGTAACCAAAGAAGTAAAATTCTGCTTTCTTTTCTTAATTTTATAGTCTTTTTTTGAAGCTGTTTTGTTTTACCTTCTTATCTGATATTTATTAGGATTCTTAAATGCAATTGATTAACAAGCCTGTTTCCCGCAAAGTTAGATAGTTGTATGGATAAAAGAACAACATGTCCGGAGCAATCTTGGGTCATTACAAATCAGTAGGTTTTTGTATTAAATGCGATTATCGGGTTGTGCACCAACTTGCCTCCCCCCCCCCCCGACCCGATGTTTGAGACGTCTACTTTAAGAACCCAGTAACTCTATTAGTAGGTAGTAGCATTTCCCCCCACTTTTTATGGAATCCACTGGAAGATTTAGTGCCAACCTTGTAATATAACTCTGCAAGGGACATTGACAGAATAGTAGTGGTCATCGAACCTAAATAGATGGTTGAATTTTTTTAAAAATGACTTTACATACTATTGAAAACAACCAAGGAAAGCAAAAGAATAGGGGATTTCTGTACCGAAAAAGCATAAATATAAAAAACAATAATTCAATAATATTTTGGAGCATCAATTTGCAGAGTTTAACCTGTGTTTCACTTCTGATAAATATTTATTTCTTAATGTTGGCAATTTTTATGTTGATATTTTTACAAGTTAATATTGTTACTAAGCAAACTTTGTACCACCATACACCAGATGGTTAAAAAACTGGACCAACTCCAGAAATCGGCTTTTGATGGTTAGTACATGAACCATTTAAATTTTATTTTGATCCTATTATATGCCATTAATAATTTGGAGTCTGCAAATTATACAACACTTCGTATTTTTACTTTCTTTTTTTCAGGTGGAAGAGATCAAGTTCTGGTATTGTTATTGATAAAGGAAAGCGTGTTCTTGAATTTATTGCAATACAACGTAAAGATAATCATCAATGGGCCATTCCTGGAGTAAGTGGTCTCTTAAAATATATTTTTAATCAAAAACATTTGACAAAATCATTTCTTGTTACAAGGGACACAATTAATGTCACCATGTAAGTTTAAACAAGGAATATGACGTGAAAAGCAGCGCCTCCGATGCAGATGCAGGCAATATTTGTTAACATTTGTCATTTTTGGATTTTTTTCGGTTTAACTTTATGGTATTTTATTTTATGATAACAACAACAACAACAGTAATAACAATAATAATAATAATAATAATAATAATAATAATAATAATAATAATAATAATAATAATTTGACCTGGGTATTGACATTAAACTGCATCCGGTTGTGGAGTTTCGACGTGGGCGAATGAGGTTACCCTTTGCCACAACTACCTCCAGGTCACCCTTGAGCAAGGTGTAGTACCTGTTAGCTCTCCCCGAGATAAAGAAATACCGGGTTGGCATCCGGCGGGGGCTAGTCGGCCTCATGGGTAGAGGGGACTCTTTAGCTTTGGGTGGCAACCTCTCTAGTGATGGTGTCACGATAAAAACACTGGTAGCTGTGCGCCCAAGCTTTGAAATTCCGGCTTGGTGCCCGGGGCGGTATACTTGACTATCTCCTATTTAGTGATGAATCAAAGTACAAATAATATATTAGATCAGGGGGGACCCGAACAGCCTACGGGAAGTGTGACGGTGCCCGAGCCCCCCGGTACAGGAGTTATAGGCAACACTTCTGCTACTGGGGTATCAAAGTTGCCTAAAAGAAAAAGATGGTCGAAGGAAGTAAATATTGTTGTTATGGAATGCTATTATAGATCCAATCCCACTGATGAAAACGGTGTACCCATTAAAGGTTACCGGCAAAGGTTATATAGTGAATGGTTAGAGCGTGGCCCGTTTCAAGACATTACTGAACAGAGGATTTGTGACCAAGCCAGAGCGATTAGAAAAAACGGTTGGCTCACTGAATTGGAATTGGAAATGATCAAGAGAAGAGTTAAAGGTTTTTTGAATCAAGAAAGTAATGCAGATAGTGATGAGGGTAATACTGAATTACTTGAAGTTGATACAGGTACTGTAAATGAGAGATCAAATAGGGTAAGTTTAAATGTTTCGTTTGAGGGAATCTCAGATGAAGAAAGGGTGATTGTTGATCAACTGCTTGAAATTTATAACTCTGGAGAAAATGCTGATGGGATAGTATTTAAAAAAGTTGATTTCAAAAGAATAAATAATGAGGTTCGTCGAGTGAATAATGTCTTGATATTCTTTAATACCAACAATATTACTGAAACCAATAATTTGATTGTTGCGTGTTCGGTATGGGTATCAAAACAGCTAGGTCTCAAAAAGATCAGGAAAGATGGACGATCCAAACAGGAACCGTGGTGGAAACGGCGAATCCAAAGCGATATTAAGGATCTTAACAAGTGCATTAATTTACTTACAAGGTATAAGAACGGTGAGGTGAAAACATCGAAGAAAATTGAAAACATCTATACTAGGTTTAGGATCAAAGTAAAAGGACTTGGAACAGCGATTGAAGAACTCAAACAGCGAGTATTAGCAAAAGTGGCCAAATTGAAGAGGTATAATGAGAGAATAGAACAGTTTCGACAAAACAGGTTGTTTAATTCCGATCAGAAAAAGTTGTTTGCAGAACTTAATGGTTGTAATTTTGGAAGTAGTGAAATACCAGATGCAGCAGAAAGTCAAGCCTTTTGGAGTGACATATGGAGTAAAGAAAAAGATCATAACAAGGATGCAGAATGGCTACAAAGATTGAAGGAGGAGAGCAAGTACCCAAAACAAAATGAACTGGTAATTACAACAGAAATGATCTCAAAGCAAGCTAGAAAAATTCCTAATTGGAAGGCACCTGGAAAAGATGGTGTACAAGGATTTTGGATTAAAAGGTTATCTAGCCTTCATGAGAGAATATCGGGACAATTAAATAGGATTTTGAATGGGAATGAAGAACTACCTGAATGGTTGACTTTTGGTAGAACAGTGTTGTGCCAAAAAGATGCCAGTAAAGGTAATGCAGTGGATAATTATCGCCCCATTTCCTGTCTTCCTTTGATGTGGAAATTACTAACAGGTATAATATCGGACTGTCTCTACAAATATCTTGATGAAGAAGATATAATACCTGATGAGCAGAAAGGATGTAAGAGAAATTGTAGAGGCACGAAAGATCAATTGCTTATCGACAAGGCAGTCCTTAGAGATTGCAAACGAAGAAGTACGAACCTTTCTATGGCATGGATTGACTACCGCAAAGCATATGACATGATACCACATAGCTGGATTAGAGAATGTTTAGAATTGTTTGGAGTTGCTGAGAACACCAAAACGTTTTTGTTAGGTAGTATGAGTAAGTGGAAGTTGGAGTTAACATCTAGTGGTACATCTCTTGGAGCTGTTGAAATTAAGAGGGGGATATTTCAGGGGGACAGTTTGTCGCCACTTTTGTTTGTACTTGCCCTAATCCCTTTAACCTTAATACTAAGGAAAGTGAAAGTTCATTATGAGTTTGGTGATAAACTCACACGTTTGAACCATTTGTTATTTATGGACGATCTAAAACTCTTTGGAAAGTCGCTTAAGCAAATTGATTCACTCGGGAATACGATATATATGTTCAGCAAAGAAAGTGGGATGGAATTCGGGATAAAGAAGTGCGGATTGCTGGTTTTGAATAGAGGAAAAGTAGATAAGAGTAAGAGTAAAGGTTTGGTTCTCTCAGATGGGAAGGTCTTGAAAGCAGTTGATGAGGAAGGGTATCGATACCTGGGGATAATTGAGTATGATAAAATCAAAGAGAAAGAGATGAAGGATCAATTTGTAAGAGAGTACCGTAGACGCACCAGACTAATTTTGAAATCGAAACTGAACGGACAGAACAAAATACACACCATAAATAGTTGGGCAGTGGCAGTATTGAGGTATTGAGCAGAAATAGTAGAATGGAAATGTGATGAGCTGAGGGAACTGGACAGGTAAATTTTAAGAGTGAAAGGCTCCGTTTGATTTTGGTTGATAAATGCCGTTACTGTGTCTAACTGATTGCCTTGATTTTGTTTGTTTTACATTAATGACAGAAATATGTAGTAAAGTACACAAGGGCACTTTCCGAGTCCAGGAACTGGGAAAAGGATGTTAAAAACAAGAAGAAAAAAAATTTAAAAATTTAAAGAAAAATTTATAAATAAATGAAGTAAGCAAATCAATCAATAAATGAATAAATAAAACAAATAAATAGATCTCTATGAAAAGCATACACAACATTTTACTATAATACCCGAATTTAAGGCCCTTGGCTATTTGTCAAACACAAGAAACGAACAAATGCGAACTTCACTTTGGTGCTTTAGATTAGATATTGGTACAGTTATCATTTTTTGAGATTTACGAACTTGAAATAATTTTGGTCGAAGTTTCTAAGTTGTTATTCCAATAATGCGAACTTTGCTTGTTTTTCGCAGGTTTTTGGTTGATGTGTATTTGAAAAGGATAGTTAAATAATTGTATAAGCGTACTTGGTCAGTATTTTCACACCAATCCTCCGTCACTCTTTAGCTTGCCTTGTGTCTTTGATACCAAGGAGCAAGCTGTTTTCCAATATTATGAGTACATTTGCATTTAAACAATTTCGAAAATTTTCCTTTTAAAAGAGAGTTTTATATAGCATATATCTGGTTGTATTTGTAGTTACACGAAGTAATTTTTTAAAAATTGGAAGCAATTTAATATTTTCTGAGATTAGTTTTTATATTAGGCTTGGATAAATGTGTAAAAAGGAAAAGCAAAATCCTTTAATATTGTAGTGATCGTAATGTCTTGTTGATTATGAGATCTTGTTTTTCAGGGTATGGTTGAAGAGAAGGATCAAGTGATTTCAGAAACACTTAGACGGGAGTTCAGTGAAGAGGCTTTGGCAAAGCTAGATCTGTCTCCCGAAAGAACCAAACAAGTAGTTGCCAAAATAGACGAATTTTTTAAAGAAGGTGTCGAGGTACGTAGTAAATTTTTGTGTTCATATATTTATTGCCAGTGCTGTTTTAATTCAGAATAATCGATATTCATTCAACATATGTGTAAGCTTCAACAATATCTAATTCATGTATTAGGTTTCTTTCTTGTGAGCAAAGGCATAAAAAACAGAATAAAGCTATGTCGTCTTCGCTCTAATGCCTTGTGCTAGTTTTTGTCTTGATTTCCTCTTTACATCTACTGTCTTATGGTAAGATTTTTCTGCTCGACTGGTGTGGATATATTACGGTTTTTGCTTTCTTCTTTTTTTCAATTACTTTTCCTTTTTTGTAACATTCACGTTATTATTATTATTATTATTATTATTATTATTATTATTATTATTATTAAGGATGTAACTATCATTATTGGTCTTATTATTACTGCGCCATATGATTTCGAAAATATCACTTCTAAACAGTATGCCTGAATTTTTTATAGCTTTTAAACCCTCCTTTCAAATATTCATGTAATTTATTGCATTCTAGGTATACAAAGGCTACGTGGATGATCCCCGCAATACCGACAATGCATGGATGGAAACAGTGGCGGTAAATTTCCATGATGATAGTGGGGAAGTATTTGGTGACATCGAACTGAAGGTAAACGTGTTTCTCTTTGAGGTTTAATGTGAACATTATGTTATCAGACTGTTAAGAGAAAGTTGGGAGAATAGAATATGGGAACATACAGAAACGTTGTCATTGTATCTTTCAGAAATACTGTTTGGCACTTTTCATAATACAAAGACAATTGAAACTGTCCAAAACGTCTTCAGAAAGGGTTTGAAATGTATGATTACACACTCACTTTTACCTTTGTCTGACAAAGAAGAAGAAGAAAAGCAACGACAATTATGAAAATAACAACAACATTGCTCATTGAGAAAGCGCGTCTGCAACAGTCCTGTTAAAAATGGGTAATCCAGTTGCTAAAGCCCTTCCATTCAGATTGGAGCTCGGCAATGTCAAAAAGCAGAATTGATTACATGAATACCGGAAACGCTTGTTTTTATTCCGTTCAAAGAAGACTACTGTTCCACTCGTTTTTCTTTATAAAGCCAGCAGCTTCACCCTGCCCTCTTTTTTTGAATTTAAACAGACTGTTCTTTAAACTTATCTTTTATTTCTTGCCAAGGTTATTTTGGTAAAATGAGACTTTTCGTCACTTGTATCCCAAAAAACCAGATCTGTAATTAATCTGGTTTCTACTTTTTGTTATGCTTGTCTATTATGTATTGCTCCGGATTAGTTCTGTATCAATGAGCTTTCTAGGTACGTTTACTTCTAATATATTTTGCAATGGCAGATCCTGATTGTTGATGATAGTGTAAAAATGGTACNAAAGAAGACTACTGTTCCACTCGTTTTTCTTTATAAAGCCAGCAGCTTCACCCTGCCCTCTTTTTTTGAATTTAAACAGACTGTTCTTTAAACTTATCTTTTATTTCTTGCCAAGGTTATTTTGGTAAAATGAGACTTTTCGTCACTTGTATCCCAAAAAACCAGATCTGTAATTAATCTGGTTTCTACTTTTTGTTATGCTTGTCTATTATGTATTGCTCCGGATTAGTTCTGTATCAATGAGCTTTCTAGGTACGTTTACTTCTAATATATGTTGCAATGGCAGATCCTGATCGAAATGAAGGAAAGAATGGGTTCTGTTTTTTCTCGTCAGTAAAAAATTATGTAAGAACTATAGCGCAAGTAATATTTCGATCTTTTGGTTACAAGACACGACGAAAAGGAACATTTCAGGCAGCAAGAACATTGTCAGATATGACTTACATTGATGTACGACTTGACAAAGATTAGGTTGGACGTAACGCCGTGTTTTGTCATGCCACCCAATTTGATTTGAAAGATAACTACGTAGGTAGTTATTACTTTTTCTTTACAGTAATATAGGGTCCCTTATCTTTTGTTTTTTACCCAGTTTTCCAACAGCAGTGCCGATGTGAACAATCCCGTATTTTATTAACATGGCAAAGTTTGTTTGGTAGTTTTCACTCTTTTATTGCGAGTTGGTAGTGTTTTCTCCTGTGGTAACAATCAGCTTTTATTTCTTGGCACTTAATTTTGCAATTGAAAACTTGTGGATATAGCAATTTCGCTCCATTTTCCTTTTCAGGCAGGAGATGATGCGGAGGCAGTGAGGTGGCAACGCGTCAGTGGCAACATTCCGCTCTTTGCAAGTCATGTTGGCATCTTAGAAGTTGTTTCAAAAATGCATGACGCAGCATTTTACTAACGTGTGAAGAAGCCTAATATGAAATTACTTATTTCTATTCACATACCATTTAACGGATTTTGTAAAACAGGGGAATTTACATTTGTGACGTTGTGGTGAGATGCGATACGTTGCCTCAATGGTATTTTCTAGTGTATGAGTAAAAACCTCATGGCGGATTATACGAAAGGACGCTGGAATTTAATCGGAAACAGAAATCCGTTCGGGGGAGTGTAAAATAGAAGATCAAGTGTCCTATTTTTTAAGGTGATGCAAGTTGTTTATAATACGAGTTACATTGACAGACATTGCTGGTTTCATTCAGGTACCAAAATACAGCTGCTCTGCAGCGTTTTATTTTTTATGGTATCGGGGTATTACTTTACGTACCGCTTTGTACAAAGCATGTTTCGAAGCTTGTGGGGACGAATGATTCATAACGGTTGAGATTATTATGTAGAAACTTTTCAAAAACCGATAAAGGCCATGGCTGATACGATTTTTTGAGATTTATCTCCTGCACGCCGTTACCTGACGTTAACTGCTTCTGAATGTTTACCTTGCCGTTATGCTGGTAAAGAACTATTTATAACGTTGTGAGCAATGAGACTGGTAATTTTTATAATAGAATTTTGAGAGGACACGCTAAATTGAAAAATGAAGATTTGTTGCACCTGTACTTTGTGACAGTGAAGGCATGTGCTTTTTTGGGTACTGCCATGAAACTTTTAAATCTAATTTTAGTTTATTTTCTTTCCAACCAATTGTTTTCTAATCTTTGGTGGGTTATTGAAAAAGACCTACCTGCTTTATGTAGTTTTATTTTATTGAACATACGTTATATGTAGGCTGGCCCTTCATTTTTGCATTTAATTAATATCTTCTGATGTTGTTTGGAAGACTACATTTTTGGCCTGTAGGTATTTATCTTGTATATGAAAATAATATAGATTGTATAAAAAGGAACTTTTGTCGGAGCACCGAATGGTATGTTGAAAATTAGTTTTTAAATACCAAATGAGATTTTACAGGCAATCTGGTTTGGTTCTTTCTTAATCTGACTTCATTACTCCAGTGTGATGGGTAGGGGTGGGAATTCTTTGTACATCACTATTTAAATTAAGATAGAAAACCCGAAAACATTCGCAGGAAAGGACAAATTTTAATGCAATGTGTCATCTAGTTTGGCTTGAAATGTGACACTCGCAAGTAAGAATGTCAACCTTGGCCTTGAGAATTTAATAAATTGGAATGGGTATTGCAATAAGCTTCGGGGTGGTAAAAAGTTGAAACATTAATGGAGCGTCTAGTTTACCTTTAAGGTTACGCAATTTATACTTAATTGTGTTTATTTAGTTTATAACGTTGGGGTAAAACATTTTGCTTCATATTCGTATTTATGTGTACTTTTGTGAGTGGTTATATGCTATCGTATGATATTTGTAAGCATGAGTAAGCCAGTTTGACATATGACGTACACCCGCACCGTGGATATATTATTAACTGAGGTTGTTAACTTAGGCGTGTTAAAGACAGGCCTTTTGGTGACGGTATTTACATTCCTAAATAATCTGTAAGATTTGCTTATTTAACAAATACATCGTAACTGGAAACATCTCCAGGTCACTGGCATTTTTTTTTTTAAAAACTGTGTATTCGACATCACGTTATCATAAGTTATAAGTAGGGTCATCAGATATAGATTTTTAAACTATTTTGAGAATGTTATCGGTTTTTATTTTAGCCTTATTGAGACACTATTGTATCCATGTATATATATATAATAAAGCGTCTTCAGTTTCAAAACCTGGCATTTGACCCAGTGATTCAAGTAACCAGACAGCTATGCTATTTTTAATACACACACAAATGTATGTTTCTTGTTTCTTTGTGTAAAGTTTCTTGAGAAACAGCGTCTACAGTGGTATTAATTTGATTACTAATAGTTTTCTAAATACGTGTAACGTCGCGCGGTTCCATAATAGATAAATCTTTAGCTAATTTTGCACCTTTTGGCTTACCTTGAAAAGTGTTTCTAAAAATGGATAAAATATAACTTGACTTCTTTTTTCTCACTGGAATAACATATACCTTTTCAAAATAAATACGCGGAAAATTTATTTGCTTCTATATCACGGAAAGCAGATCAAACCAAATGTAAAACTAAAGCAACAAGTAAGGTACTTCATCAAGCATCAAGGCTACTCTCAATTCTAAAGTCAGTATTAAGAGATTAACTCTTCACCCTTAGTTGCTTTACCGACCATCACATCTCGCACCCATTAAATATACACGATACCACAACGGTTGTATTTTGTGTTTTGCTTTTTTGTTCAAGGTCAATTTTTTACTTGTCTTCGTTGTAACCTTCTATATTGTACACCTTACCTTATCTGTTTTCCGCTTACCCCTTTTGTATTGTAATAAATAGTTTTTCAATCTACTTTGCTTTCTAACATCAGGTTACGGAGTTGTTAATATTACCTTGCGTGAGTGGGTTAGTAATTTTACTAAGAAATTATTTCGCTGCATCATGGTAATTTTGTATCATCTGTTTTTGAAACTGTATACCTACATACAGTTGTTTTCTCTCGCGAGCAAATTTTCTTCGATTTGTTTACTGTTTTCTTACAGTGCAATACTAGCAACTTGATGAGTCACTAACGTGTTTTTGTGCTTTTTGAAACCAAGGTAATTCATACCGAACTCAAAAAAATCATTTGTAAAACTAATAGTCAAACATTGTTCCTTTTATGACATTTGCACTCTCAACTTATCATCAGGTTGTGATGACCTACCGAAAATTAAAAACGCAACTACCAAGGCTAGATGGCCTTGGTAGTTGTAGATTTTCCCTTAAATACAGGTTTGAGCGACAGAAAATATCTGCATGATTATGTTTAACCAAACTCTCCTGATATGATATTTAGCAATTTTTTTAACTCATTCTTTGTGGGAATAGTGTCAGAGTGAAAGCTATGACCTTTTACGGGAAGATTTGGATGGGAAGTTTAAAGATAAAGAAGAACTTCAGAAAGAGAGGATAGACCAATGGTTAGGTGCCCCACTTGAAAGAGTAATGTGTCGCAATGTAGATCTTCATCTCTCTTTGCGAGGGGGCTCAAGATCCAGTCACGTAAGAGTAATGAATATGATGCAGCTAACTAGTTTTTTCTTTGAAGTGGCAATGTCGGGTTATTACATGCAATCTTTGAGTAGGCTTCGTCCAGCCTTGTTAAAGAAGCTAAAACTGTGTGATAACCAATTTCTTCTTTGTCAAGGGATAATCAACAGTGACTGCGAAGTGAATGTTGTCACAATCAGTTTGGTATAGAAAACCAGTTTTCTCTCCGCATATTACATTTTTGGGGGGTACAAAACATGGTAAAACAATACTAGGTACTAATATTAGTCTTCTCGTAAAGTTGATATCCCCAATTCATTTTAAGTGGAAGTAATGTTTCAACTCGCCCACTACAAAGCTTGGTGCTGATGGAAAGGGTGGAATCCATTTTCATTCAAATTTTATTCAAAAACTAGCTTTGACTGATACCTCACCAACATGTGACATTGCGATATTAAAACAGGTGGCAGTCAATCAGAACGAAATCTAGGTCTCTTCTGATGAACAGCATTACTGCACAGCAGACCAATGGCTTTAATAATTAATAGAATTTGGAGTCTTGGGGTTACTTTTCATTTCAAATATGAATATCTTAATATCTTCACGTGAATAAAATTGCAACAATGCATTATTTTGTGTTGGGCAAAAGCTGCGTAACACATTTTCTTTGTACTGAAAAAAAATTAGTACCTGGACAGCAAACGCAACACCAATATCCTACTGTACGCTTCTAAGTAAGATATTAAATCCTATTAAATAAATGTTGACTTGTAAATTCGCTGTGTTTAATGATTCGATTTAAGATATATTGCGCCGCCAAAACAGAAGCAGAAAATTAGATTAACTATGCAAGGAAATAAAATATATTTCAAAAAATTTAAAATTATATATGCAAAATCAAAACGGGGTTTTTCAAAGTTGACATTTCACTCAATGCTCCATGGGTCAAATCTGTTGACTGAAAATTCTAAATTCCTCGAAATTCATTTCCGACAGTCAAAATGCGTGGCCCTGAAATTAGTGCCCCACCCCGCCCCCAAATAAAATTAAAGAAATGTCTCGCTAAGCTACGCGGGCGGCAAACAACAACTAACAAAAAATTAAGTGCAGACTATATGAACAACTCAATATATTTTCTTCATTGTTCCAAAGAGAAATCTAGCAGTGAAATCCAACAACAACAAATTCCAATTAGTACATGCTAATATGATATTTCCGTTTATCACAGAATCTCTAGCCCTAAATTTTGGAATCAAGTTTGAACCTCCAGTTACGTAACAATTTATGGTAAACGAGATAACTAAGCGATGATTACTGCCTTTAAAAGGGGAAATAAAATAAAAGGCAAATCTTAATTACTGCGCAACTTTTCCATCAAATTTTGAACTATCATTAATCATTATGTTACGGCAGTTAATCTACTTTCTTTTACATTCGAGCTATTGTCATCAGTCTCATTTTCAGCTGGTACTGATGAGCTAACCACATCAATTTCATTATTATTTCGATTGTTATTATTCTCTAATGTGTCTGGGCTTTTAACTGTGCTGTCTCTTGTCTCATTGACCGGCCCGGATTC
The DNA here is from genome assembly GCA_003991215.1 of Morbakka virulenta. Lineage (NCBI taxonomy): Eukaryota > Metazoa > Cnidaria > Cubozoa > Carybdeida > Carukiidae > Morbakka > Morbakka virulenta. The sequence goes on from RDPX01000150.1 coordinate 1,926,180, forward strand.
CGCTCCGAACGACTGCAAGTTATACTTCTTGTATTTGTCGTATTCTTTCAGAATGCTAACTGCACACGTATTCTAGAAAATGAAATTAAAAGCGAGTCAAATGATGCCAACATTCTAAAAGGACATTTGAATCTCGGCATATTTTCTGACTGGGATTCAACCTGGTAGTTAATTTTTGGTGTACATACATGGCTGTCACTTATCTTTTCGGTGTCAAAGACGCAATAATTTCTAGTTTTTTATCAACGATTTGTTTATGAACCAGAATTTCCCTTTTCATACGTTAGGAAATAAAGAGATACTTACCCCGTAATAAGTACCGGCTTAGTATGCAATCATTCTTGTAGTACAAGGCAAGTATGTCCACTTGAATGAAATAATGATGTAATACTTATCACTTGGTATTAATCTTAGTTCAGCTGGACTTCTTTGGATTTAATGTTATTCCTCAAAGCACCTCTTCTACAAACAACATGCCTTTTTTCCACCTGGAAATATTATACCCTCTTCCTCGTAACGTACCTTTGACGGCATAAATTCCATCCACCCATACCACAGAACATTTCCGCCCTTCACTATTATTACTCGCTCCTTATACTTGACAAGTCGCGTAGCTACTATTGTCAGATCTCTAAGTACCATCTTTTGAACTTTCCTGAGTTGTTCTCCTTTACTCGGTTTATTAGGTTTAATACATATTCCCGTCCGTTTGAAGAGGGAGGCCATGTCGGTCGAAACCTTGTTACATTATGACAACCTGAGGTGAATCTACAGCGTGTAAGAGATGTAATCCTCCTCCACATACACACACACACACACACACACACACACACACACACACACACACACACACACACACACAATTTATTAGCCTCTCTGTAAAATGACATATCGAATACTGTATTCTCACAACTAAGCACCATAAACACAAGGTCCGAAAATTGACCTTAAAAGAGAGTTAATTGATTGCGTAGAGAAATTCAAGGGTGAACCTTTAATCAAGAACAAACGGTATTTCTTTTATCTGAATAATATTTGAATATTGATATCCACAGACAGAATTTAGGTCGTATGCTTTTTCTCTTTAAGTGGTTCAAGTGGCGACAAGAGTGGTACATATTAATGATTACAAGTACAAAGGTGGGAGAATTTGTGAGGAGCCAGTTACTCAAGAGGGGTATCTCATATAAAAACAGGGGATGTCCCTGAAATCAAATGTTAAAAAGAGATTTTACAAAACTGCTGTTGGGCATCAGCAACAACACACATACACAAACAATACTAGTCAAAACGGTATGTACTTACTTTTAAAATATTGATATCTAATGTGTAATTGCCATTCTTAAGGACAGGCATGTTGCCCTCCCCACTCTCCCTTACAGCTGAAACAAGGTTACGTATAACATCATCTTTTTTCAAGGTGTTGTTAAATCTCTCCTTGTATTGAATATGAACCTAAGTATACGAGAACAAGTGTATTACTAGACCACATAGCATATCATCTAACACACTGATAACTACATTTAAAACTTTGCAAAGGAATCGATGTAAGGATTGTCAGGGTGCCTTGAAGCTTAACTTCAAATTCTTCACGTTTTTTCAATGATTTAACAACATCTTAAAAAATATGTATACTTTGTTAATATTATAGGTTGCCTAATATTGGGTGCCATCTGCGGTTATACATGTACTTGTCTGTTTCCTATACACTGCAAAGCACCTTAATTTTTTATCGTGCCCTTCTTAGGCAAGTAATTTGCAAGGTGCAAGTTGAAAAAAAAGATATTTATTTTCAACATATTACTTTACCAAATAAAAAATTTGGGGCTGAACAATCAAAGCTTATATACTAATGTGGGTACCGGTCGGAAACCTGTTCTTAATTTGTCGTCATGCGCTATGAATGTTTTCTTTTCAAATTGCATAATAAATTTCAAATACAAAAACTCCATTTATTACACAATTACAAACGTACTTTAACCTACTTACTGTATGTACGAGGGTCATCAATAAGAAAATAAGTCAGGTAATGAACAAAGCTAATGCAAATTTAACTTTTAAATTATTGATTATTTGCGCCAATCTGGCCTCTGGAGAGCTTTTCCGTAGGACCACAGCCTTTCATAAAACATCTTGCTCATACGTAGCATTTTTGTAACCTATATTTTCATCAAATTTCTTGACTCCTTGCAAGTTATTACTTATTTTTACTTCAAGGTGTAGTTTAAATCTCACACAATAAATACATAAATAACACATGATATCATATATCCTTTGTACTACTTTTTTAAGGATTTTGCATTTTGTACGCAACCTAAACTGGGAGCAAAGAGCTTGTATAACAGTTGATAATGAGATAAGTGATTACACTAAGATTAAGAAAGAGGAGGTATGACAAGGTTGTGTGTTTTTACCTGATTTGTTTAACATTTATGGTGAAAGATTCTTTGAGGAAAGGAGAATTTGAATCGCGTTCTGTAGGTCATAATGTCAATGATGTAAGATTTGCAGATGATTTAACTCTATATGCAGACTCTGTGCAAGATTTACAGAGCTTGCTTGATAAAAAAGCAGGGCAAAGTGGAAGAAAAGGAATTGAAGTAAATAGTAAAAAAAGGTATATATGGTGATAAGTAAGAATTAAAGTCCAAGGTACAACGTGTATACAGGAAATGATCTCAAACAACAAGTTGACAAATTCAATTCCCAAGGTAGTTACACAACATAGCATGGAAAGTATGATTTGGAAATCAGGAGGCGGGTAAGTATTGCAAAGAATATTTTGAAAAATTAGGGAAGATGTTGAATCATTGCAAGATGTCAAGGGGTGCAAAGAAATGGGTTTTGCAAAGTTATGTCATCTACTCTGTTATATGGTTGTGAATACTGGGCATTGTTACCATCTATGCAAAAGGAATTGGAATCTGCTGAAATCTGGATTTACAAGAAAATTATGAGAATATCATGCGTGGACCATCTATCAAATGAGGCTTTCTGAAGAAAACTGGAACAGAAGGGTCCCTGATCAAAAGAAACCGAAAAGGCATATTAGGTTTATGGGGCATATTATGAGAAAGGAAGGGTAAGAAAATCTTACTCCTACAGGGCGTATTGAAGGTAAAAAAGCAAAGAAAGAGAGGTTAATAAACTTGGGAAGTCTTAGGAGCCATATCGAAAAATGTGTATCAGTAATCAGAAAAGGCAAAAGCGGAAGATTTAATACCTTCATTGGGAGAAAGCAAATTGTGGAAAGCCATGACCGCCAACGTCTGGAATGGATATGGCATCTAGAGAAGAGAAGAGACCGCTTTTTCACATTCCCAGGTTTTGAGATAAAAAGTAAACTTGTTTTTCAGTTTTCAAAAACAGTTACTTAAAATCAAAATGCCTTATTTATACAGTTCGCAGGTGAAACGAGGACCAGCCCGACTCCTCCACATGCTGTGATCACATGCCTTGCTATTGATGCTAGGGTTTTCCCTGCTTTACATCCTCCATCTACTTTTTCCCTAAATGGTCTGATTATTGTTCACCTAAAAAAGTCAATTTTGATGTAATGGGTGGAAGGAGGTCAGTATGATGTGCCTGACCTTGAATATGATCTAGTAATTGAGGTCCTCGTTTATGGATCCGAGGCCATCATGTGGCTGAATGTCAGCCTTTTTCCTTATTACTGTGAACAAAATGATACCACCTGACACTAAAAATGTGTTGAAGGCAAAAATAGTAAAAATTGTCAAGGCTTTTCACATGCGCTACAGTCACTCCTCGACATAAGTTACTATACATAAAGAATAAATGTTTTGATAATCTTTAACAAAAAATGTTTCCACTCACTGTTTTAATAAAACAAAGTAACATCAAATGTGGAAAAAAATTCCTACCGTAAAAGGACGACCTTCGTTTTCTTCTTTTATGTCTTGCAAGGCAGACTTACTGACTTGAGATATCTTTTCAATTGATGCATTACAGGTTTGGTTAACCGGTAAAAAGCGCATGCAGTGTCTGTATAGAGGAAATGGCAATACATTTAATAATTTTCAAAATTCTTTATTTATTTATTTTGAGGATGTTTCACCGAAAGTTAGTTTACAATTTACAACGAGAAGAATTCAACACCTCCTAAATACTTAATAATAATTACCACATAGAGAACAAGCCTGTAAATAATTTAGGTAAGCACTTGTTCCATTATAAAAGAATTTTAAGAATTCAAATATTTACAGTACACGTATAGCAAGAAGCCATCGAAACAAGGCAGAATTGTGAAAGAAAGAGAAAAATATAAACAGGCACAAAAACCCAATGACGTTATTGATGCAGCTTTCAGTTGATAAAACCATTACCAGCAACCATGGCTAACTATTTAACAATGCCTTTTATTACATAATGTCAGTCATTCCTATTATAGAACCAAGCAAACAGCCATGTGTGCTGTACTTACTTTACTTACTCCATACACGACTAGTCAAGTTTAGCTGTGACAACGAAATACTCTTATTGTACTCTTGTACTCTTGTTAGAATTCTTATTAGTTATCTCTCTATTATTGATGAGATGATGATTTAAAACATTTTTTTTTGGTTTCAACGTCATTTTACGGTGCCCTTCACAGGTACTTTTATTAGGGAGTGAGGAATTTCTTGGCCGGATGCCCTTCCTGACGCCAACCAATGGCTTTTCCTCCTGTGAATTTCCAGAGTCGCTCGCTCGGGGGATCGAACCCGGAATTCTTGGTTACGGTGCAGTTGCACTAACCATCAAGCCACAGCTCCTCTATTGATGAGATAATGATGACAACTATTATTTTTTTCAAAATTATTCCTATGTCATTAAAATTCTTTTTAGTCCTAAAAGAAAAATATTTTCATCAGTATCAATAATTTTGAAATAACTAAAATTCGCAAAGAAACTGATAAAGAGTCAATGATCACTGACTGCTATACTTTGGCAATTCTTATATATTATTTTCCTGCTAAAAATTAAGGAAAGAAATTCGTTATTACTTTATTACATCATAAAAATGCGATGTACAACGGAATGGGCAAGAAACTTTCACCTGACAAAGCAACAGAAAATTCCTTTTGGGATATCAAAGCCACTAGCACAAACCAGTGCGGAAAAGTTATTGATTGACCTGATATAATTAGAAGTTGGCAACAGTTTAATCAATCCGTACAACATTTTGCCCATAGAAATTACTTGTCCTCTTCGCTGATATGCTTTACATATATTCCCTATATAAAGACCGTTTTAATACCATTGAATCGCAAGCTCTAATCCACCTCAATAGAAATGGGAGAACTTCAAAGTTAGAAAATTCTCACACTGTTTCTACTGAAAGCGTCAAACTTTGCCAACCAGTCAACCAACCATATCACTTGCCAATTAAGCTTAATTCAACCTGCATAAAAAGGTCCAACTACATTTAAAATCAAGTATGACTTCTACTTAAAATTTATGTAATCACCTTGTCCTCTTTTCCCCTCTATTAAGAAGATCATTGAAGATTGCATCGGCCAATTTGTTTACATTCACCGCTTTTGCTCTTATAAAAATGTTGTGCTTGACTTTAGTATCCACTGCCTGAAAACGTCTTTCTTTCTTTGACATTTCTTTCATGGATTCTATTTCCTTCTTTAATTCTGCTTCCACACTGAGCTCTTCAGCCTCTTCATCATTACTATTACTGTTCTTCTCGTCTTCCAATTCTTCTGGGCCATACAAATGATCTGCATACTTACAAACATGAAAAGAAAAATAAGACGTGTTACAAGCCTAAATGTGACCACGTACGGAATTTCTGCCAAAGCTCGTCTGGTATGATAGCTTCATGCACCCCTGGACCTTTCTCACATCATCCCTCTCATTTTAATCTAAAAGCTATCAACCAAATCCAGGCTATAGATAATATAATAATTTTAAAAAACCTTTTACGTTTTTATTCAATGGTCCCGAAGAAAAAACTAAAATACATTTCTTCATCATACATCGACGATCGTTCTCTAAAAAGAGCGTAGGTAGATATTCATTCACTTATTACTTTTAACAAATTTAAGAATTTCAGGGCTAACAAGTCCTTCTTTCGTCTACAATATATAATAGGAGCACCTAATTAAACCTCACTACAAGTCATCATAATTTTTGTAGTGTCTCATTCAAACGATGTAAATTTTTGTTTTGAGGTCCTTTACACCCTTCAACACCAAATCTCAGGATGAAATTTCAGGGAGCATAAACTACAGGTCAATTCATGGAATAAGGGATAATTACTAAAGTTCTTTATAACGATAAGCTTTGTATGTACGCGATGACAGTAGCTTAATTTCAGCTGGACATGTACGTTCTAATACAGCTAATTTTTCGCCTTGTCGTAGAAAAATATCAGCCACTATATTAGAAAAGAAAAGAAACTTTTTGGTGAAGGAAATTCGAAGTAAAAAGAACCAACAGATATACGAAAATCAGTAACTAACTTTAGTTTTCAATGTTTAATTATAGCAAACAATATAGAATCACATCGCCATGTGTAACGATCTAAAGCCTTCGTTGTCAAAAACATGTTTCTATGTCTGCAATCTATTACATAATGAGCATAACCACTGTTGATGACTTTCCAAACATGTAGGGGATGGAATCTAAAAATATTTGCAGGTACTCTATCAAAAACTCTTTTCCACGTGGTGATGTCACTTGAAAGTGCTTTATCAACAATAAAATATCTTTCATTGGTCATTTAAACCCATAATATTTTCCCTGAGGGTGTCTCTATGGTTACGTTTCATGACAGAATCACATACCTTTTTGAGTTTGTGGGTAGGTTGATCAGCATCAGCTGATGTAATGATATCGTCTATTTTTCTATTTTCATTCAAAGCTAAGTTAAATAACTCACGAGCATCAGCATTAGTTGAGCTCTTTAAGATTCTTCGAACAGTTAGTTTACAGTTGTTATAAACTTGTTTAGCAGTTAATATATTTAAATATATTCAAAGTTGCTTGGCAGGTAAACGTAGATGGCTGATATTACCACTTTTGGACACAATTAACAATTTTTTGTAGTACTTGTTAAGAAACGCGTCATATACCTTTTGTTTAATCCATGTTTCGAAAAGGCCGAATATCAAGAATGAGCATCGTAATTTAAAAAAAACACATCTGTCAACAATCAATATCTTGTTTTTCGGGTGTAAAGAAAGTACATCAATAAATTTTATGTACTTCCAAATATCGTCTATGATATTCTCCTTAATTTTGGAGCAGTCCATACCAAAATAAAAATCTTTACCAAGATACGCAAAACTACCATCTACTTTCGTCAGGTGGAATTCTTTCATGATTAATGGTTAAGGAGAATAATGACATGCCTTTGTACCAGATTTTCTACAAACACACACATGCGCTTGTCTATTCGAACTGCCTGATCTGGCTAAGCGCATCATTTAATAAAACCATTCATTGACAGTTGTTTAGCTTCATCTGAGTTTGTAATTATCGCAGTATCATCAGCAAATTGAAACCAATTCCGTGGCTGAAATGAACAGTCGTAAGTAGCCAAAACAGTCTAGTTTTTTATTTTTCTTTGTATTATCTAATGTATTGATACATAGACTAAACAGAGGGGAAGAAAGGCAATCACCCTGTAAAACTCCTCTACCGACTTTTATGCGCTTAGTGACGAAGTGATCGAATGTAATTGAGATGTAAAAAATGTCAAAAGCACACATAATTAAATAAACAATAGTCTCGTATATCATGAAAAGACAATATTTTACGTCGAAATTCATGGTGAACCTCACTGAAAGCACTTTCTAAGTCGATCAGCGTAACTACTAAGTTCCACTGTTTCAAATTAGAATGACGTCGTCGATATGTCAGAGTCGCGCTATGCTTAAATGATCGAGAAAGGTCCCAACAGAATTCTTTTTGTATAGTTGACTCGATGTAGTTATTAGATGAAACGAAGTTATATAAACGGGTTCTGATGATAGACTAATAAACCTTGAGAAGAACAGCCTCCGATGAAAGTCAAAGAAAACTGGCTGGCTCTTTGGCACTTCCCTAACAAACGCACTGCATTTCTCCAGCAAAAGGGAAGAACTTCTCGATATCAACAGCTTTGAATAATTTTCAAAAGTTTCGATTTAACAGCTGGTCATTTTTTAAAAGCTAAAATGCTAATCTGTTATAGTGGGCACGGGGACGCAGGCGATTTCATTATTTTGATTGTTTTCGTTAATGCAGCGTACGTTGGTGGGGCTTGATCGAAATAAACGGTTGGTTCGTACAGACGTTTCAGCCAGAATGGATACTAATACAATTTCTTTTTCCGTTTTAACTTTAGTTCGTTTTTGGAGTCTTATGACAAGTTGATTCATAAAACTCTGGTAAAGTTCTCTCGCTTTTGTCAAATGTATCTTTATAATAATTCCAAAACTTTTCTATTGATCTTTAAATTGTGATTAAAACCGTCCTTTACCTCACTGTTTGATTAAAACTTTCTCCGTAGTAATTTACTTATATACTTAATTTCTTTAAGGCTGGTAATTTCTTTCTTTTAAGTTCACGTGAAGATTTCTTTAATTTCGATTTAGAAAGGTAGCTCATATCGAAGTTGGTACTCAGGTTTCACTAAACCAAACTACCCTTTGAAAAAACTGCATATAAGGGTTTGGAATTCATAAACTCCGTCACCTATGTTAGAAACATCTGAAGAGGAGTCAATGACGGATTTAAAATATTTCTCAGCCACATACCATTGCTTCTTAGACCTAGGTAGCTTTACTCCCTGTTTTATCAGACCTTTTGGAAAGTGCTCAGTTCACTCTCCTTCGTTAGCTCTTGTGCTTCAACGTTAACTTTATCTCCCTCAGCTAATAAAAAGTCATTAATATAAGTGAAGTTCGACACGCATCAAATGCTCCTGTGTAATTAAACCTCTGCAAGACTTAAAAGTTCTTCTATAATAACATTGACATTGATTATCGTTTCCTTCTCCTGCGGATCGTAACATCTATTATCAGAATTTAGTATTTCATTGGTTGCGTTAACGACTACATCATTAAAATTCGGTTGTTGATTATTTTCAAGCGGAATTGTATCCTCCAGTGTAACATGATGTACTGATTTTTCATGCCCTGTTGCACTCTATTTAAAGAGCCAGAGATGTTTCTTGATGTGAAAGAATTCGCCTCCATAATTTTCACATATCGTACAAGAACTAAATTCAACCAAAATGGTTGAAGTTAACCACGTTAAACCAAATCAAGCTAGATTAACGGCTTCTCTTTATGTTTTTCTTAATAATAATAATAATAATAATAATAATAATAATAATAATAATAATAATAATAATAATAATAATAATAATAATAATAAACTTGCTAATGTACATCGAGATATTTTTAGAAATAAGCGGTTGAATGACGTGCAGATTGATCTAATACGGAATGGAGTTCTAAATAAAACTACTGAAGAACCTAAAGTTGAACCAGTAAATTTGACAACTGAACAGACTAAGAATAGAATAAGTGATGTGAGGGAAGGAGCTATTGAAGAAATAGGTAGAAATGAACATATGGTTTTGGTTTTTCATAATTTCGTTGAAAATAATAGAAAGAAAAANTAATAATAATAATAATAAACTTGCTAATGTACATCGAGATATTTTTAGAAATAAGCGGTTGAATGACCTGCAGATTGATCTAATACGGAATGGAGTTCTAAATAAAACTACTGAAGAACCTAAAGTTGAACCAGTAAATTTGACAACTGAACAGACTAAGAATAGAATAAGTGATGTGAGGGAAGGAGCTAATGAAGAAATAGGTAGAAATGAACATATGGTTTTGGTTTTTCATAATTTCGTTGAAAATAATAGAAAGAAAAAATGCAGACTGCAAGTTAATAAGAAACCAAAGTGGAAAAAAATAAAGGAAATTGATTCTTTGCGGGCAGAGATCGCAATTCTTGACGAATTAACGAAAGGAACAGACGTGAAAGCTGGAAAAGCAAGAAAGTTAAAAGGAAATACAGTATCACTGATTAAGTCTTTCGTGATGCGACCAAAGAAGGCTTAAAACAACAAATACAAGTGAAAGCACAGATTGTGAGAATGTGAGTGCGTTCGAAGACCAACATTGGGAACCTATTACGATCGAGGAATTGTGCCGGGGCCTAGAGAACTCGCAGATATGGAAATTCCAAGGGTTAGATAAGATTCAAAATTTCTGGCTGTACTCTCAAAGTGAAATACATGAACACGAAACGGCATCTTTCAATGAAATCATCACTACAACAGAAACCTTACTGGATTGGTTAACACAAGCCAATAAATTTTTTTTTAGTTTCAACGTCATTTGCCCCCAGCAATTGGGGCTCAGACGGTGCCCTTCAGAGGGACTTTGATTTGGCAGTGAAGAATTTCTTGGCCGGATGCCCTTCCTGACGCCAACCAATGACTTTTTTCTTTGTAAAGTTCCAAATTCTCCACGCCAGCTTGGGGAATCGAACCCGGAAGTCTTGGCTACTGTGAAGTTGCACTAACCATTAAGCCACGGCTCCTCACAAGGCAACACATATCTCCTCCCAAAATCAGACGACACGAAGAACCCAACAAACTATTACATGCCTGACCACAACGTATAAGATTTCAACATCAGTAATCACTGACGGAATGTATAATTTCCTTCAGCAAAACACGATTTTTCCTCAGGAACAGAAAGGCTGCAAAAGTAAGACATATGGAAGCAATGATCAGTTTCTAATCAACAAAATGATTCTAGAGGACTGCAGGAGAAAGAGAATGATTGTGGAGGACTACAGAGAAAACTTAACCACAGCATGGATTGATTATCGTAAAGCTTTTGACAGTGTTCTGCATGATTGGATTATTAAAAGCCTCAAAATGTACAAGATCTCAGCATTAATTACAAATTTTTAAAAGAAAAGTAAGTCAAAGTGGAACACCTCTCTTTTTCTCTCCCACGACACTGGGACTACTAAATCTAACCCTATTAAAACCAAACGCGGTATCTTCTAGGGAGACTCCCTTTCCCCACTTCTCTTCTGCATATCGCTTACTGGCTTGTCAAACGAACTTAATAACACGAACTATGGTTACACCATCTATGAAAAGCAGACTAACCACCTTTTCTATATAGATGACTTGAAACTTTTCGAAAAACGTGGTCAACAACTAGAAGGATTGCTAATTACCGTTAGGCAGTTGAGTAATGATATTTGCATGGGATCGGTTTCGATAAGTGCGCAAAAGTTACAATCTCACGAGGAAGACTAACGAAAACCTCGTCTATAGATCTTGACCCAGACACGACAATCAGAGACCTTGATCCTGTCGAAATGTACAAATACTTAGGACTGAATGAAGCCGACGGGATTAAGCATCCTGAAATGAAGGAGAAAATCCGTAAGGAACACTACCGAAGAGTTAGATTAGTGCTTAAATCTAAGCTTAACTCAAAAGGCAAAATTGAGGCAATAAACACCCTTGCTATACCAGATATACAATACAGCTTACCTTACCGGGGTGTCATCTCAAGAAGGTCGGCTGTTATAGTCCTCCACACTTGTCGATCCAATGCCAGTTTAGCACATTTGCTGATGTCTTTCTTTATCAAATCAGCAATGTTGCCTGTCCATGTGGTCCTTTTTTCCCTCTTCTTCGCTTACCAGCGGCAGTGCCTTCCATTATCATTTTTAAGGGAATTGTGCCGCCTCATGTGCCCACAAAATGTGATTTTTCGTCTTTTTATCGTGTCTAGTAGGGTTGTTTTGCTTATTCCTATATCATTCAAGACCCTTTCATTTGTCTTTTTTTCTTTCCAAGACACTCTATCCATCCTAGGTAACACCACATTTCAAAGGCTTCCATTTTTGTTTCAGTACTTTGTCGTCCAAGTTTCACAGTCATAGGTGAGGATTGACCATACATAGCATTTTAACAGACGGATCCTGGTTATCCATGAAATGTATTGGCTAGTTAACAGATGCTTTAGATTTAAAAAAGTATTTTTAGCTATACCAATTCTTCTTTTAATCTGTAAGTCTGATTTTATAAGTTGTCCCAGGTACACATAGGTTTCTACCTGCTCCACCTCACAACCATCAATAATTAATTTTGCTTTAGGTGTTGTTTCATTCCGAGAAACAAGCATAGTTTTCTTTTTCTTAATATTCATTTTCAAACCAAGTTTTTCACTTTCAGTTTTTACAGCGTTTACCAGAGTTTTGAGATCTTTGTTATCAGCCACGAGAGCAGTGTTGTCCGCATTATTTATTATCCTACCTCCCATTGTTACACCTAGAAGTGACTCTAGTCCCCCGAATATACCTTTTGTACACAGATTGAATAGCGATTGGGATAATACACATCCTTGCTTGACACCTTTCCTTATTTTTACTGGGTCTGGTCTGGAATCCCTATAGACTTCTGATTTTTGTTTGCTGGTTCCAGTATAACCTAGATATTATTGCGAGGTTATTTTCGTCAATATCTAAATTTTTAAGGGTTTTGATTAATGACTTGTGGTTAACAGAATCAAAGGTTTTTGATCTATGAAACATAATCTATGAAACAAATATAAAGATGTTTTTGTTTTTTCAGGTTTTTCTCTGTGATCATTTTAAGGTTAAAGATGGCTTCTCTTGTGTCTGAATTCTTCTTAAAACTAGCTTGTTCCTCACTTATTTCAAAGTTTATTGTATTTGTCATGCATTTTGAGATGATGGATAGTAGAAGTTTTAACACATGACACATTAAACTTATCATTCTGAAATCTGAAAAATCTGTTGCCTTCTATTTCTTGGGTAGCAATACGAAAATTGACATTCTGAGGTCTGCAGGTATGTAAGCTGTACAATGCAGCTACAACATAATAAACTGGAACCCTCCTGTCATTAAACGTATGGACTGTAAAACTAGAAAGCTATTCACATCAAATGGTATGCTCCGCCCCAAAGCAGATGTCGATCATCTCTAGTTGTCTAGATGCGAAGGAGGACATGGACTCATACAGCTTGAAATGCCTCATAAAATCACTACAATTAGAATGAAACAATATATTGAATCAAGTGGTGATTGGATGCTAAAACTAGTAAGCAGGCATGAAAGGAATAAAAAACTGCACACGGTTTACAAAGAACCCAGAAATTTAAAAACAAATTTGGTGTAGAAATAATCACGATGAAAAAAATGGACGTGACGCCACAGTAACTGCAAAGGAAGTCAAAATGGATGCTAAAAGAAAAGCACAGAAATAGCTTGTCAATCATTGGAGCCAGAAAACTCTGCATGGAAAGTATGCTCTCCGAAGCCAAGATACTAATTAGAGATGTAACCCATCAGTGCCTGAGAAGTGCAGGACTTAAGGAAGAGACGGAAGCAATTATCATCCTACTGCTGCCAGAAGGAAATGGAATAAAGAAGTACATAAGGTAGTTTTGGAATCCTTTTATAGAAGTAACCCTGGTCAGAGTAGAAGAAACTGAGATGAAATAGAAAATCACAAGTGAATACAAGAGAAAGTTATCTTCAGCTATGTAGCAGCTGTACAACAAAAAAGTAAAAGAGTTGTATAATAGTTGATATTGTAATGATGGAAGAGTACATAAAATGGAAAGAGAAAAGGTGGAGGAATATCAGGGCTTAATGAGGGAAGTTGGAAGAAAAAATGTCCCAACTTGATTCTCTTATATCCTACAATTATACTAATAAATGACAGTAGTCATGCAACATCACATCCTCTATTCTGGGGAAAATTGTACTTGAGTAAGTATCCAGTTTCTATAAATGATGTTTAAAAAGCTCTTGAGGTATACCAGTTTCTTTCTGCCACAAAAAAGTGTGGGACTGTCCTTGAAAGATTAGATGGTTATTGTGAGAAGGGTAGATAGGTTATTGGGCATAGAACTGTCACAAAAACTTGTCAAGTGAATAAATATGAAGATTTTAAAGGAGATTTTTGGGGAACGGGTGAACTGTATGATGTTGTAATCTTTGAATTAAAAATTTGCATCAGAAAATTCATATGCTGAGGACATACACTTATCATGCTATATTATGGATCCTGAAAAGATGGGTTAACTTTTAGCAAAATAGAGAAACAGCATATTTTGAAAGCAAAAATGGTATACTCCATAACTGCATCTCAGAATTAATGTTATCTATGAATGTAATAGAAGGAATAATTTACTCACTCGCTATCTGTTTGAAGTCATGTAACTGTCAGATGTGTGTGTGTGTGTGTGTGTGTGTGTGTGTGTGTGTGTTTGTGTGACAATTATTATCCTAATGAAGTTCACTAATTGTGTAAAAATACACTAATATTAATTAGTTAACTGAAAACCAAATGATAAAATTAACATCTACTACATAAAAATTACTATGTCAAAGCCTGCACCACATTTTATATGTTACTAAGGCTTATGGCCTGGAATGGAGCCAGAATCTAAAGAGGTATGTTATCATTTTCCTCCACACTGCCAACCAAAATATACAAGAAATTGTCCTTGTCAATTATCATGGTAACTTACTTCATTGAGGAGGCTGTATGCTTCTCTAATAGCAAATTTCTCTTTCTTGTTATCACATGTTATCAAAAAGCCAGACATTCCTGGACCATAGTATTCACCAGTTCTCTAAAATGATTAATCAGTTAGAAAATTGTTAAATGTAAAATACTACATCAATAAATAAATGGATCCTACCTTGTTTACAATTAAAGTTTCCTACATTCATCATATATTAAACTGCCAAAGTGTTTCCAATTACAGGTAGGGGGTGGGCTGAAACCCCTGCAATACACTTAGTTGATGGCATATTTTTACAGGAAATAAAAGTTAACCTACTATGACAGTGTCAAAAAAGGGTAATAGATAAATCAATTTGGTATTTTATCATGTTTTGATGTGACAAATGAACACTTCATAGTTGTGACAAGTGTATTTGGTTTTTATCTCAGTTGAACCTTAAATGTAGCTCAAAATTTTATGTCCTGGGATGAAACCTTGGGGCTGAGTTCAGCTAGATTGCACATAAGCTCCCTCTGAATGTAAAGTGTCACGTGTTTATTGGTAAGTTCCATCATGAAACTCTTATTCAGAATTTCTTACAATGTCTTTTTAAAAGAAACAAAAAAATCTGAAATATTGCTTTTCTAACTCATCGTCTACCCATAAAAACTTTAGAGAAAGTTCTAGACTTGTATTTTACAAATATGACTCAAAATACAAGTATTTTACAAAAGTTGTCAATGCCTACTGTGAAATCTTGGAACTTGCACACTCTTGTCAAATGGTCCAATAAAGCCAATTATTGCCTTTCATTTTATTCATCAAGATCAGTTTCAGTTTAACTGGGTCTGTTACAAATTTGTGTGGCATAAAGGTCAGCATATAAAGCATTTTTATAAATAACAACAGCAGCCACAGTTCTTCAACTGCAATAAGTTTCGTGGTTTAAGGCTTCTTGGGCATGGTATGAAGATATTTGAAAGAATTCTGGACAAAAGGCTGAAGGAAATAGTAAAGATTGGCAACAACCAATTTGGGTCTATGAAGGATGCAATTTTTACTCTTTGACAACTTCAACAGAAGTACAGAGAAAAGAAAAGGAACGAATCAAATATTCAATGATT
>RDPX01000151.1:5652-19838 GCA_003991215.1 Morbakka virulenta
TTAAACTACCAATAAGTATGTTTTCCAATTCGGAATGAGTCCTCCTGTGATGAGCATTACAAACAATACAATATCATGTGTTTCAGCGTGTGAGGATTAATTATGTAAAACAGTATATTTGTTTATCCTGTCCAACAAAAAAAAGAGTGGAGTTCCTCATTTCTTTAGGCCGGTTAGTAATGTCCTGAGCGATCAGTGTTTGCTTCTTTAAACAGACACGAATACCAAAGTAAATGTTACAGTTAACCGTGATTGACCGCATTCGATTTTCACAGTAAATTCAACTTCTTCTCAGTCATCCTTTATTGGAACCATCTCAGGCATGTGAAATATTTCAATTCCCACAAATCTTGTACAGAAAACAAAAGAAGACCTTCAAATACCATCGATTTGTAAATTATTCAAGAAAGCGACAGAATAGTTTAACCACAAAAGTAACCTGAATGCCACAAGTATGCTATGATGTCTGAAGTTCTTCTTTCACAATGTGATGGTGTAAGCGAAATGATATCGGAAAATGAAAAAAATAGCAGATTTTTTATCATTGATTAGTTTATGTATTAATTTTCGTTGTCTTATATTCATTCTTGAATCTTTGCCATATCTAGCACCTCTGGCAATGGCCTTGCAAGGAGATGTCGACAACAAGCTATTAAAGTTGTGATCAAAATCATTTTATGGGGCTCAAGGATTGGTTAGCAAGGAAAACCGAAAATTTCACAGGCCATGAAATACAAAATGAAATGTTAAATTGTATTTCCAATCCACTTATTCACAAACTGTGAATTCATGAATATACAAATGCATACACAAATATTTCTAATGTTTCGTTTGGTATTCGATGCTTCAATGATAATCTAAATTTATTTGAAACGTTTCAAGGATATTATGCTGCTGCTATCAACGACATACTGATGAGAAATCAACTTGGTCTGGACAAAGGTCAGAGGTCAGTGTGATTTTGGGTCAAATATAATGTCCTTTGGCGTTGCTGTACACATATTGATTATTTAGCTAAGAGTTCATTATTAAACATCGTAATTCTATGTTTAGGACATACTTTTTATGTTGAAAACATCAAAATACCAAATTTTTTATTTTTACATCAAAAAATGATAGGAAGATATTTTTCCGCCTTTTCTTGTCAAAAAATCACAATATTTTATATTTTCACTGAATAAAATATGTTATAAGCATGAAAAAATGAGCAGCTCGGTTAGAGATAATTCCTTGTGGCCACCAACAGTACATAACAAATGTTTTTCGGGTTGTGAAATTAGCAAACCATGACCGTCTTCTTCATAACTTTGGAGATTCGTTCTCAAACAGCTAACCGCAGGGTCATTAATTCCCAATTATGCTGGTGATATTTGTGGAAATTAGGGCTTTTCTTTGCGCTGTGGGTACAAGTGATATTCAAAGTTAATGCTTGCAAGAAAAGAAGAGTTTGGTTTTCTCAACTCAGTTTTGTACAGGAGTTCTTTGGTAGTGAATGAAGTGGCATTAATCGTGTTGCAGGCACAGGAGTAGATAAAAATTTTATTTTTGTTATCGATGGATGAAAATTTTATTCTCCCAATTATTCCGTCCAAAAAGAAGGTATCTAGACTTCCTTAAGTCCTCATTTCTTTCCAGATAAAAATGCTACGGAGGTAATCAGGTATTGTTTGCTGGACTAAAGGCATCTGTTTCTCTTTTGAATTGGAAATCTTTGAAACGGACTTAATGTTTTCCAAACCATGTACAAAGCGTGTCGGTGCCGAAAGTCGGGATCAGGGTTAACAGCATATTCAATTTCCTAAACATCAACTGACTGTCTAGGCAGTGGATTCAAACAAGCTCTCTCTTCTTACATTATCCGGGACATTGTCAATCACAGGTATCTTAAAGCGGCACTATCTCTTTGTAGCATATATCTTTCATAATAAAAAATAGTGTTTGCAAGTTTCACTTTCTTAAGATAATATAATAAAAGCTGATTTTTTTTGTTTTGATAACTGTATAGTTGAGCTGTTCGTCAAAAACAAGGCTTAGATACATTAAAATAGAGGCTTAGAGGCTCCGAAATAAAAGGCTTTTGCCTCCTCCCGCTCTCTTTTATCGGGAATTTGTTTTATTTTGTGCCCCAGCTTTTTACTTGGTTATGCCGTGCCTGCATTGCAGTAGAAAAAAATGCATGGCAAAGGTATCTCGGTAGCAGCAAAGTTCCATTGTCTTTTCTCCCCTTCCATTCTATCAGCTATTTTCGAATCGTATACATTTTTTGCACTCATAACTTTGATTCTCAGTTTTTGAACAAATGAACATATTTTGTTTCCTGTAACTCCAGGAAAAGTAGCAACATCCATCCAGACATTAACAATTTTCTTTACAATTGTGAACTTCAAAATTGAGTTCAGATTCTAAATAGACACTTTTAGAATTTTACAAGACAAAACAAAACAACGCTAAAGAAAACAATTATAATTTTGATAAAAAAATATCAGATACCCCATTCATCAGAGTCATTCCTAAGTCAGATTGATAATTCGAGTGTACCAAAAATATTTATTAAAGGACCTTAAGCAAGAACGATAGGCCTTTGTTCTTAACCATAATGTGTGGACAAAGATTACTCTTTTCACCAAATCTGGATCTCCTTGCAATTCATAGTGTTCTTTCTTTACAGTGCTAGCAGGGCTGATTGCCTGAGGAGAAATCTGGTGTTAGTATGAGGTCCAATGTGGTCAGTTACAGATCTAGTTTTGCCTCTCTAGCTCTGCCTTTTTTTGTTGATAATTATCCTCTTTCTATTCCCTATAAGGACTAAAGATTTCATACAATTCTTTTTACAATTATTCGTAGTCTTTCTTTAACAGTGTATAAATTGTAAGCTGTTATTTGATTACCGAGTGCACTGAATGGAGCATATATTTTCAGATTTACCCTGGTTCTTTATTGATCAGACACTCACTCACTTGGTCAGTCGAAGCAGGAAGACCACCCTTCTTCGCCATATTTTCCTATTTGCTTGCAGTGAAATAGTCCTTTAGTATCCAATGTCTCTCTGTTCCTCTTTAGCGAGTCGATGAAGGTTGATTTCGGTCTGCCCCGTCCACAACATTAATGTTTTTATGGGAACCCAAACACTAATGTTCAAAGTTCTTGATGACGGTAGAAGTGGCTGATAAGTTTCATTCTGTGGGTTGAGGTCTTATCACTGACTGCTGGTATATCACTGTTCAGTTCTCTGTTTAATGTATACGCAAACCAAACAAAGAACTCTGCAGTGATGGGAAAAGAAAAACTCCACGGTCATGCCTAATGGTGTATACTTATTTACCCATAACTTATTTTTATTATAGTCTTTATTATGGATTTTGTTATGCAATGGATATTGGGAACTAAGATTAACATGATGACAGCAGACAGTTATTACAAGTACCTGTTACTATAGCTACTACAATTGTGCAAGAAGAGGTGCACACTACGTATGGTGCTCACAGGGGACCGATCAATGTGATTGCAGCTATACTGAACATAAAAATGATTCTAGCGCTATTTGTTATGTCTTGTTTTGTGAATAAGTTGTACAAGTATTGACTTTAATTTTCTACTTTTAATTTTTAGATCTTTTGCAATTTAGATCAAGGTACTTTATATATCAGGTACAAGGTACCAGATATATAAATTTATATTTATTACCTAGTAAACCTCCAAGTTTTAACTAAATAATTTCTTTGCCAAAATAAACAAGATATTTCTCGTCACATGTCCAAGGCGGTCATTTTTTGGCAAAAGTTGATATGTACCTGTTTATGACCAAAATCGTCGTTGACCAAACAATTATTAATTATTTAACTATTTAATCATCCCAATGGTTGGAAATTGGCTAATTCATTCAAATTGAATGACCTTAGACCTTAGGTCCTCCTGTCTCTAGTGAGACATTGGGCAGCAAAACGGCGCCTGCGGACTCGATCCTCGGCCAGAGCTTGAATGTTTCGGACACAAATCTTCCTATCGCGCAGATCGTTTTCGAAAGTGGCTTGCCAAGTTGTTACCGGCATGCCCCTCTTGCGCTTCCTTTAACTTGGCTTCCAATTCAGAGCCTGTTGTGCTAATCGTCCAACTGGCAGTCGTAGCGCATGACCAGCCAATCCCCACCTTCTTTCTTCAACTATTTACAACTCCTTTTGACCAGTCCACCTCAAGATTTTTTCATTTGTAATTCTTTCTCTCCATGAAACCCCTAAAATCCTTCTCAAGTTACGCTGGTCGAATGCATTCAATTTCTGCTGTATCTTCTTGGTGCTCTCCCATGTTTCACTAGCATATAGGGCTGTGGAGATGATTATAGCTGTGTACAGTTGCAATTTTATCTTCAAGCTTATCTGCTTTGACCTCCAAATTTTTGTCATGGATCGGAATGTGGCGCCTGCTCTTCCCAATCTGTTATTGATGTCTGAATGATTAATCCTTTTTAATGATTGGTGATTAAAGAAGGGTTTTTGGTATTTTTTCAAACATGTTATGAAACAAATTATAAGAATTTCTTCTTATTATTATTCTCTTCAAATATACGTCAGTGAAAAGACCATAACCCACAGAATGCAACTTCAGTCACTTCTACCGCCATCAAGAACTTTGAACATTAGTGTTTGGGTTCCCATAGAACATGTGGTTGTGTACAACACAACCACATGTTTTATAGGAACCCAAACACTAATGTTGTGGACGAGGCAGACCGAAATCAATCTTCATCGACTCGCTAAAGAGGAGCAGAGAGACATTGGATACTACAGAACTACTTCACCAGAAACAAATAGGAAAATATGGCGAAGAAGAGTGGTCGACCCGCTTTGACTGACCAAGTGAGTGAGTGTCTGATCAATAAAACAACCAAGATAAATCTGAAAATATATGCTCTATTGAGTGCACTCATTAATGTAATTACAGCTTACAATTTATGCACAATTATAGAAAGAATACTATGAATTGAAAGGAGATCCATATTATGTGCAAAGAATAATCAGTTGTATATACAAATGATTACCAGGGCCAGGGTATACACACCTAACATAATGGTTAAGAACAAAGGCATTTCAGTCTTGATAAAGGTCCTTTAATAAATATTTTGGTATACATAAATTATCGATCTGACTTAGGAATGACTAATGAATGTGGTAATACATCTGATATTTTCTAATCAAGAAAATGTTTAACAAAATTTTGCATTGCTTTGCAGTCAAAATTTAATTTTTTTAAAATTTTTACCTGAAGTTCAATTCCAACCTCAGGGAGTTCAAAAATGCTAAGTATTGAGTAGAGCTACATTTATTGCTGTACTTCAAGATGTGTAAATTCATTTAAAATCTAAGAAATAAATTTAGGAGTACAAAATAATGAAGTGGTTAAAACGCAACTGTATATGAATACCTGAATATAAAAATAGCTCCCAGGAAAGGCTGATCCAAGAGCACCCAATCAAATGCGTGCAAATTGTAAACAATCAATGCAGGCCAGCGCATTTCTTGACGAACAAAAATCATCCAAGTTGGCCGTGCAGTAGGCTTGATTTGCTAAAACGCAGCAATTTTTGTATCAGCTTAGGGTAGGAAACTAGCCATTAGACCCACGTGCCTACTGATGTGAGCACTTGGACGTCTTTTCTCATGCGAAAGAGAGCTTTTCCTCCGCGAGAAAATACAGCTCGTTCAGTAGACAGTATGAAGGTGCCTTTGTTCGTTGTGAACAGTACAGTATTTGTATTGAATCAATCAGAACCAAATGAACTTTGAAAAATACTAGCAGATTTATTTTCTGTTATTATTCATCCTCCATTCGCTTTCTATTATACAATTTACTGTCAAAAACTATACAGTACACAACTATGCAATATTTTGCGCAAATTCAGCAGTGGTAGGTGGCTTTGAGTTTAAAAGAATGCAAATATAAGCAATGGAAATAAATGGACAAAGAGCACCTACCCTTATTATAAGTGCAGTTGTAATCACACTGTTTGTATTCTTTACTGTTCCACAAACCTGTTTAGTAATAAGACAAACAGATTATGCTATTGGAGCATTCTATTATGGAACTAAGGTCTCATATATTCTCGAAATTTTAATTTCCTTTCACAAGAATGCAGCACATTTAGAATTATTTAATTGTTGAAGAAGTTTAATATTAATTGTATTGCAAATGGGATACTAAAAAAGCCATAAGGAGTTACTTAATGTTGTAATCGAAAGTTGTATTTTATCTTCTGTGGCAAATACGTGGATGCTTTCCCAAATGTGTCATTTTTAAATATATTAAGGAAAATTTCTTATGATTTTCAAAGGCAAAAACAAGGGAAGCCACATGACACCTTCAACCAAAATGTTTCTTACAAATTAGCAATTAATTTTCAATTAATGCAGTAGTAAAAAGCTTGACATTAAAGTTTAAATCCTTGTCTGACATTGTTTAAAACATTAGCTTCATATTTTTCCGCCATCATCCTTATCCCATCATTCTTTCTACAGTGGAACAAGCAGGGAAGAAATGGTGTGGGTGTAATCTTGAATGAACACCTAGAGGGAAGAGTAGTTTCAGTAATTAGAGTGTCCAACAGACTGATGAACGTGAAAGTACTAGTAAGTGAATGCCTAGTACATTTTGTGTCTGCATACGCCCCACAAACAAGTTGTAATGTAGAGCAGAAAGAAGAATTCTGGACCCAGTTTGACATTTTGATAAAAGAAGTACCAGAGAGTGAAAAGCTGATATTTGGAGGTGACCTCAATGGTCACGTAGGGAAAGATAGAGGTACCTACAAAAGGAAGCATGGGAATTTCGGATTGGGAACCAAAAATACTGAAGGTGAGAAGATTCTAAAAGTTTTACAAGGCTTAGATAAGATGTGTGCCAACACTTTATTCAAGAAACCAGACAGGCAATTGATAACCTACAGCAGTGGCGGTAGAAACACACAGATAGATTACTTGCTTGTAAAACAGAATGAAAGGAAAAGAGTGAAGGACTGTAAGATAATAAATGGAGAGTCGATTGCAGCACAACACGGTCTACTAGTTATAGACTTAGAGTGGTGTCAAATCAAAAGCAAGGGTACAAGCAACGTCTCTAGGATTAAGGTTTGGAAGATTTATGAATAGAAGAATGCTTTTAACGAAGCAGTAAAGAGCAAGCGCACAAATAGCGAAAACGTATCACCTGATGAGTACTGGGAGGAACTGAAGACAACCATGATCCAAGTTGCAATTGATTTATGTGGGAAAACCAGGCCTGGTCTTAAGGTGGAAGGAGAGACGTGGTGATGGAGTATTGAAGTCCTAGAAGCAGTAAAGAAAAAGAAAGAACTTTTGTGGTAACAAACCGGAGCAGCTGAAGCAGAGGAGGCATTTCGCGTTGCAAATAAAAATGCTAAACGGGTGGCGACTTAACTTAAGCCTGTTCACTCCGGCATGGAGCATAGGCCGCTATCAATCTCGTTTCATCTATGTCTGTCCTGGACTGCAGTCATGATGGTGTGCCAACTATGTCCACTGTCTTTCATCTCCTGTTCTAGACTTCTACGCTAGGTGATTCTAGGTCTTCTTCTTTTCCGTCTGCCTTGAGGGTTCCATCGCAAGGCATGCGGAGTAATGTTGCCCTCGTCTTTCCTAAGAGTATGCTCAATCCATGTCCATTTCGTTTTACTTATTGGTAGTGGTGGAGGAAGCTGACTTTTTTGTTCCCACAGGTCTTGATTGCCAATACGGTTTTGCCACTAAATTTTCACGATCCGTCAGAGACATCTGTTGATGAATGACTAGATTTGTCTGTCTGTCACCTTTGTAGTACGCCAAGTTTCAGCTCTATATATCAGTACAGATTTCACATTTAAGTTGAAGATCCTGAGCTTTATTTTAATTGATATCTCTCTTGACCGCCACAATTTTTTGAGGAGGCTGAACTCTGTCCTTGCTTTGACTATTCCTGTCTTTATGTCTTGTTGGGTCCCACCGGTCTCATCTGCTATGCTTCCCAGATACGTTAATGACCTAACCTCTTCTATATTCCCACTTGTTAACCTAACGCTGTCATCCTTCTTTGCATTTATTCTCATGACCTTTGTCTATTGTCTATTCGCAGTTCAACGTTTGATGTATTGGCTTCCAAGGTTGAAGCCTTGTTTTGCATCGGTTGATGTGTGTGTAATAGTAGAGAAATGTCATCCACAAAGCCTAGGTCGTATAGCTGATACCAAAAGGTCCACTGAATCCCATTGATTTTGTCTTTTGTTGACTCCTTCATTATCCAGTCAATTGCCAAAAGGAATAGGAATAGGGAGAGGATACATCCCTGTCTAACTCCAGTCTTGATGCTGAATTTCTCTGTTGCAGTGCCTCTATGAAGGACCTGACATGTTATACCCTCGTAGGTGTTCCTTATGATAGCTATATATTTTTTTGGAATCCCATAATGCGCCATCAACCCCCATGTCTAAACTATCAAAAGCTTTTTCAAGTTCACATACAGTGAGCTGTTCCACACAAGAGACTGCTCTATGATGATCCTGAGAGTGGCAATCTGGTCAGTGCAAAACCTTTCGTTCCTGAAACCTGCCTGCTCATCTCTGAGCCAATTGTCAATAGTCATTTTCATTCTGTCTAGTAGAACTCTGTTGAAGACCTTCCCTGGATTAGGTAGCAGGTTTTCCTTCTTTGGTAATTTCACTATATACCCCTCTTTCCAGTCTTGAGGTACTCCTTCTTCTTCCCGCGTGTGTTCAAACAGCGGCTGTAGCATGTCTGCTGAAGTGTCCACATTTGCCTTCGGTGCTTCAGCTGGAATCCTATCTGGTCCTGCTGATTTCCCATTTTTCAGTGACATGATGGCCTTCTTAGTTTCCTGCCTGGTGGGGCTGTGCAGTATGTATATGCAACATTTCTTCCGTCGGAGATATATTTGGTTTCACTTTAGGTGCTGATCTGTTCAGCAGTTCACTGAAGTGTTCTTTCTATCAGTCTGTCTGTCCTTCCAATGCTGCTCTGGGGCCCTCCTATTTCCTGCTAAGATTCTGGTGATGTCATGTAATTCCTTCATATTTCTCTGCCCTGCTGCTGTCTCTGCTCTGGTTGCTAAGTCGTCAAAAAAGCCCTCTTGTCCTACCTAACACTCTGTTTCACTTCTTGGTGCTTTTTTCGATATTCTTCTTTAAGCCTCGCCTATGTTGCTCTTGTCCGGGCACTGTTTAGTGAATCCTTCACCTTCTTTTGCTCATCCATCTTTTCTAAAGTTGCCTGTGATATCCACGGTTTGTGTTGCTTCTTTCTTCTACCCAGTTCTTCTTCGCATGTTGCCTTCCAGTTCTCCTTGACGCTGCTCCAGTATCCCTCTATAGTTTCCTCTTCTGTCACTTCCTGCAGAAACTCAAATCTGTCACTCAGAGTCACCTGGTATTGTTGCACATGCTCCTACTTCTTTAAGTTCTCTGTGCTGGATTTCACCCTTGTGAACAAGTTAGTGCACCTTTTAAGCTTCAGTTGCAGCTTTCCTTCCACCAGGTGATGATCTAAAGGCTGCATCTGCTCCTCTCTTACTGCGAACGTCAAGGAGAGATCTGCTGAAATTTTTGCTTACACAGATGTGGTCAATCTGAATTTCAGTATTTCCGTCCAGTGACACCAATGTTATCTTGTGGACATCCTTGTGAGGGAAAACTGATCCACCGATGACTAGGTTGTTTTTAGTGCTGAAGTCTGCTAACATCTGGCTGTTCTCATTCATGGTATCCAGTATATGTCTCCCCATGACTGCTGTGTAGCCGTGGTTGTCCTGTCCAATCTTTGAGTTGAAATCCCCCATAAGGATAACCATCTCTCTCCCACGCACACCATTTACCACTGCCTGAAGCCTGTCATAAAATCCATCCTTGACTTCAACATCTGCATCATTTGTTGGGGCATAACACATTATGGTTTTGAGTGTAATTCTCTTGTCGGATGTCCTGAATTTAGCAACTAGCATCCTTGAGTTGATTGGCTCTCATCCTATAAGAGCGTGTACTGCTTCTCTTGACAACATGATTCCGACTCCTTTCGTGTGTGGTGCATTTTCTTCTTCATGACCTGCATAGAGCACGATCTTCCCTATGCTGAGTCTGGTTTCCCCAGAGTTTGTCCACCTGGTCTTAAAGACCTGGCACTTACAATATATAGCTCCTCGTCTCCTTTGCTACATTCCCACTTTCTCCTTCGTACATAGTTTGCACATTCCATGTTCCAAATCTGATTGGCTTCCTTGTCGAAAAGAGATTCCGTCTTCTAGCTTCTCTAAGGCTTTCACTGGTTGACATCATATTTCCTCTTGGAGGAGCTCTTCGACCACGGTTGCCAGTAGTGTTGTTGATTGCGTTTCTGTAATCCGTTTTAACCACTGATGGCTTCACCAGAGCCCTGTTAGCCAGCAGTACCTGATTCGATCTCCTACAACGGTGGCGTAGGGTTCGATTTTGGGAGGTCTAAACGGGTGGTAGCAGGTGCTAAATGGAGAGATTCACAGAAATGGTACGACCAACTAGAAACAAAATAGGGTGAAGATATGATATATCAAATGGCTGGAAGTCGAGCGAAGCAGTTACGCGATATGATTGACATAAACGTTGTAAATGATGGTGCAGGAAACATACTATACAAGGATGACGCTGTAAGCAACAGATAGAAAGAATGTTTCAACATTTTACTGAACGTGGAAAATCAAATGGAGCAGCTGAGTGAAATCCAACCAACAGAAGGACCCATTGCAGATCTAGGTACAATGGAAGTCAAAGAAGCATATGCAAGAATGAAAAACAGTAAGTCATCAGGTCTTTCAGGCGTAGTAGCCGAGATATTCAAGGCGCAAGATGATATAGGAATAGATTGGGTAACGGATATCCTAAAGAGTGTCTGATACACCGAAAACATTATAAGTGATTGGAAGAAAAGCCACCTTGTGCCCGTATTCAAATAAAAGAGCGATTGCTTAGATTGTTCCACCTACCGTGGGATCAAATTGATAGAGCATGCTATGAAGTTTCTGGAGAGGATATTAGATAAAAGAATACGAGAATTAGTGGACATAGACAAAAGCTAATTTTGATTTGTAAAGGGAAGAGGTACCACCGACGCGATATTTATTCTGAGACAAATACAAGAACAATGATTGGAAGGACAAAACAATATGTACTGCACTTTGTTGGCCTGGAAAAAGCGTATGATAGGGTACCAAGAGATCTGGTCTTTTGGGCATTAAAAAGGAAGATAGTTCCGGAAAGAATCATCAACATTATCAGAATATGTATGAAGAGGCTGAAACAGCAGTGGGGAGTAGAATTACAACATCAGAAAGTTTCCCTGTCAACGTAGGACTGCATCAAGTATCTGTTCTTTCCATTACTATTTATCATTGTGATGGACGAAATCACAGCAACGATGAGAGCCACACCACTCACAGAGGGAAAAGCAAGAGTACAAGTAGCATGGAATAAGTGGAAGGAAATCAAGGGGATCATCTGTGATAGGCGAATTCCAACAAGGGTTAAAATAAAAATTAACAGAACTGTCATCAGCCGGGTATTACTATATGGCGCAGAATCCCTTGCCTTAGAAAGCAAGAGGAAAAACTTTTCATGAGAACTGAAATAAGAATGATCAGGTGGAAACTCCAAATACCGCTTTTTGAGATGCTAACAAACGAAGAATTTCGTAGAAGCGCTGGTATAGTGGACATCGGTGAAATACTGAGGGAGGCAAGAATGAGGTGGCTAGGTCACACACTGAGACGGAGCGATAATGAGTGGACAAAGAAAGCATACTGAGAAATAGTAAATTGCAGACGGACAAGAGGGAGACAGAAGCTGAGGTGGAGAGATGTGATTAAGAGGGACATAAAGGCAAAAGGCATTCAGTCACTTGATGCGGTGGACCGGAACCGATGGAGGCAAAGGATTTAAGCTGCTGACCCCTAATCAATAGGATAAGAGCAACAGAGAGAGGAGGAGGATTCATATCCAGAGCCATCGTGAACTGCTTTATCAAACTAGACGTGATGTGGGGAGTTTGTATAAGTACCTTTTCTCTGTTCACCAGAGGTTGTTGATGATGTTTCTTTATCTGCAAACCACCAGTTCCTCCAGTACAGACAAGTTTTTCTCGTACAGACCACTCCTGTACTTGCTGTCCAACTTGCATAGGATGCTTTGGCACTTGGTGAACCTGGACTGTTGTCCCAACAAAAAGTTTACTACTTCCAAATCAACACAAACTAATGGATGATGCTGAGCGTAACAAATTTTCTCCAGGAGGTACTTTACCGCTTCGTACCTCCTCTTCAATGTAGTCGAGTTACTGAATAATACAGAAGCAAATCGGCTGCCTTTGTGGAGCAGAATACATTTCAACAATGACATGCTGGTGACAGTAAATAGTCTCCAGGCTTCAAATTGATACTGTGTTACTCCAAGCTTGTGTAAAAGCTGCACAATACCTCTGTAGTACATCAATTCCTTTTTTTAAAAATTAAAACGAAGCCACACTTCACATGGTAGAAAGTGATATGAACACTATCTATCAATATATATACCAAAAGTTCAGTTGACATCTTTGACAAGCTCAATTCCAAACAAAATGATTTGGGACGTGGGCAATCAGCATTAAAAACTACATTTAAATTTTCTTCAGCAGAGGATAAATCTTTATTACTAATGGCAAGAGTTCTCAAGAGTCTATCCTATAGCATCCTTTCCATCAAAAGGTTTATTGAAAATCGGTATTAAATCTTTGCTGTCATAAAAAGAACAGAGAAATGTGCATGTTTTGCTAGCATTAAATATACTGTTTCACATAATTTATAGAACAAGAAAGCAAGACTGATTATACTACATCTTGAATTCTTTATAAATAAAGTCTAGTTAATATAAAATAACACCCTTAAGCTTCTTTTTAAGCTCTTTCTTTTTGAGTATGGAAGGTATTATGGCTGTTGTTAATGTAGCTTCCAAACTTGTTAAATGGAAAAAAGGAGAAATGCATTTCCAATAGGCAGTAGAGCCATTCTTAGTCATACCAAATTGGAGGTATTACTTCCTAGTGCAGATTTAAAGACACATACTATATGGACTTGGCAGTGAGCAATTTTTTTGGCCTGATCCCCTTCCTGACTCCAACAAATGGCTTTTTCTTTTGTAAAGTTCCAGAGACTTTCGGCCCGTTAAGGGAATCGAAACCGGAACCTGGCCACATGCAACAGCACTTACAAGTACGCCACAGCTCCTTTATAGTATATTGTTAATAATTAAAATAACTATACTACTTAACTACAAAATAAAACCGGAACTGAAACTATTCATACAATTTGATCTTGTAGTGCAATTCGAACTTCGTGCGAACGGATACGCTGCAACTATTCTTTTGGTTTAAAATAACAGCGTTCCTTCTGTCACCTTAGTGCTATCAATTTCTCAGTTTAAACCTAAATTTTACTTCCAAACTTTTCTTAGGGTGGTTAGAGTTAGATCCATTTTATGTAATCATTTTATGTTAGCTGAGCGAGCATCATCTATTATCTTCTTCTCGTCTTTTTTCATTTCAAAATCATTGATTTGCTGATTCCGTACTCGGCTACGTTGGAATTGCTATGACAAGACTTAAGATCTTGCATTTTTAGTTTATTTGAGTATGTTTTCGTGTGGTCTGGTCTGCCACTTCTTTTGCAAGTTTCCGCGGTGGTTGCACTTCGATATAAAAAGTGGTACTAATCCTAATTCAAAATATTTGACAAAGCACCCTTTTAGTGACATTGTATTTTTACATTCACCCTTTTTCACTGACATTCATAACATCAACTTTTTATTCGCAATGATTTTTCAATCAATTTAATTTTTTGCAATTCTTAGCGATATATTCAAAAGTCATGTAAAAAAACAAATAAACAAATGTTTAAGACACAGAATGAAAGTGTATGATATTTTTCTTACACACAAATACACACACTGTGTCTCTCTGCCTTTCTTTCTCTCTCTCTCTCTCTCTCTCTCTCTCTCTCTCTCTCTCCCTCTCTCTCCCCCTCTCTCTCTCCCTCTCTCTCTGTCTCTGTGTGTGTCTCTCTCTCCCTCTGTCTCTGTCTCTGTGCCTCTCTGTGTCTCTCTGTCTCTGTCTGTCTTTCTGTCTTTCTGTCTT
>RDPX01000151.1:67475-86910 GCA_003991215.1 Morbakka virulenta
TTCATCTGCATCATTTGTAGGGCTGTAGATCTGAATAATGGTGGCTTTTACATATTTTGAATTGAATCTAGCACTAATGATCCTCTCATTCACTGGATTCCACTTGATTAGGCATTTCCTAGTCTCAGGGCTCAACATGATTCCTAGGCCTCTATGATGTTGTTCATCTGATCCAGAATACAGTACAGACTCTCCATTGTTGACCTTCACTTCTCCGAAACCAGTCCATCTTGCTTCGCTTATGCCTAGTATCTGTAGATGGTATTTCCTCATTTCCCTTGCTATTATTGCAGTTTTTCCGGTGGTGTACATGGTTCTTACATTCCAACATCCTACATGGATGTATCTTTTTGGTGTTAGAAGTGATCTCATGCATGTCGTTCTCAGGTTGGAGACTTCCCGTAGGCTTTCGCCCCCAGCCGTCACATGCGTGTCTTCCCATCTGAGGTCATTATCTTCAGGGATTTCACACGACATGGTTCTGAGACCATAGGTTTTCATATTGTTTGCTGTCCAAGTTTCCGTAATCGGTGGTTGTTTTATGGGAAGGGGTGATTGGTCCCATGCCAAACCCTCCTCCTTTCTCATCCGGGCTTGGGACCGGCCATGGCGGAGTTGATTTGGTTGTTGAATGACTAAAATTGTAATTTTTATAACTCCAGCCGGATGTGCTGAGCGGAAATCTGGTACGGCACGGCGTACGAAAGCAAAAATGATTAAAAATAGAATTTCTATACAATATAGTAAATAGTAGCTTTTACATATCTGTTTCTTCTGCTTGAGAACTTTTTCTAATTTGGGGATTTTTGACATGGAGACACCGAGCTGACAACATTGACCGGACGTAGCGGATAGATCGGTGTTGTCCGTTTGTGAAGGTACTCGATTGCAGAATTGTGCTGGAAATTATATTATTCGTCTTTATTTAGCACTGCAGGAATTGAAACTTATTGAAATGGTTAGCGTTTCTCCAGCGTAGAAAAAATGAAAGAGTGAAAAAAGAAGAGTGTTTAAAGAAAAATCGGAATTACTGTATTTTGTACAACGGTGAATAGAAAGATACATTGCTTGATTTCCAACAACAGCATTACCACGCGAGGAGAATACAACTTGAAAATTCATGAAACAAACCATCTTACAATAAATGCTGAAGCCTATTGTGTGTTTAAAGACTTAAAGGACTGAAGGCAAGCTGGACACAACCTTCTTCTGTTTTTCGAAAACTAAAAAAGGAAATACTTCTTCCGTTACTACAACCTATGAACTCAGCTGAATGATCGCAATGGGCGGAACACCCAATAGTGAATGAGAGTTCGTAAAGCAGTGGCTTGTTAAAACGGCTGAAGTTGTGTGTCAAGAGAAAGCAGACCCGACCAAAGTCAGTTAATTAACAAGGAACACTTTGGTTTGACGGATTGATAAAGTACCAGGTGATTAGAAACAATGGAAGGCCCCATCATCAAAATTAGGACGAATTTTTATTTCTTTCGATAAGATCGTTAATATCACTGCAATAACACAGTCTGTGTTTTTTATGAAGGGATGTGGCAGTGAATTTAATATTTATGGAGAACTGATTGAACTGATTCATGTCACTCCTACACATTATTCCAATACAACACCACTACAAGTCACCACTACAACAAACCAGAACGTATTTGAAAAATTCCAGCAGGTACTGCGTTACTATTCTTCCATTTGAGTAACATATCCCTATTGACAGTCGGTTCTCAGAATACGGTTCGCATACAGTTTAGTGTTGCTGCCAAGTTACGAACAAAAGTTGAACGCTGGCATTCAGGTTCATCATATGTACGTTTTTACTGCATCAATAATCAACAAAATTAGTGTTCGAAACTTTTTAAAATTGGATCATGTGCTTAGTTTGGTCACAAATACTATGAGCTATATCCGAGGCCATGCCCTTAATCGTCGTCAGTTTAGTAAATTATTGGAAGATTTGGACAAACAGGTTACCGACGTTCCTTTCTACACAGAACTTTGTTGGCTGCCAAGTCACAAAGTGTGACAAAAAGTAATTATATTTTTTTTAGATGAAAGGTAAAAACACAAGTGAAAAAAGATTAAAGTTGGCACCGTTTTTGAGCTTTTGTTGTGGATATTACTACAAACGTAATACAGTCAAACGCCGTTTACCCGAACACCGTTTATCCGAAAGTTTGGTTTATCCGAACTTATTTGCACGGTCCGAGAATTTCAAAAGAAATCTGTTTCATGTAGTTTCCAATTGAAGTCACCGCCTTAAAGTTCTGACAAACCAACAATGACGAATAAAAGCCTTGCGTAGAGCTTACTATTGATAAGTAAAACAAAAGATAGGCGTCAATTGCTTATTATTACAGTAATCACTTCGCACATTCACACCACACCACTTCACACCAAAACTGTGAATGACAATTCCATTGTTGAACTCGCTAAAAGGCGGTACAATAAATAAATCTCAGTCAACTTTATAGTGCCGTAACTTACCCTTTGGGCATGGCCATATAAAGCAAAATAAAGATCAATACATTTGTATAAAAATATCCGTCAATGTTTCTGTTTGATTTCCTTCCGTGACCACTTATCTGACCGATCGTTTATCCGAACAAATTTCGGACCGCTCACTCTGTTCGGATAAACGGCGTTCGACTGTATATCTTAACTTTATATAACAAAGGAAAGAACGAACTATTTACTCAGTTGTAAAATGGCATCAAGTGGTTCAATTTTTCATTTAAGCTTATGGAAGTCAATTTTCCTGACGAGCTTGATTGAACAAAGCTTAAAGCTACAGTTACAGCTTTGTTGAGCTTTACAGACTCATAAATAGCTGTCGAGGGAGTACATAGAAAGTCCGTATGAAAAATTTTGACAGTAGATGGGATAACTTAGAAATTTATTAATGTCATAAAGGCGGTGTATAGTAACTCTGCTTTACAAATAAGGACACTTTCTAGTATGTCCGAAGTAAGAAGGGGATGTGTTTTTTTCGTGCTTTTCTTCATTGTTTGGGTAGCTTTAGGAAGAAGAAGGGATGCGACTGATGACAATTGGAGCATGTCTGGGGAGAATGACACGTGTCAATGATACACACTTTGCAGGCGGCATAGCTTTCTTAGCCAATGACGGTCGTTTTTGACAGGATATAAAAACCAGATCGCGTAAGGAAAGTGCCGAAGTTGGCCTCAACATCAGTGAAGAGAACAACGAAGTAATATTCCTTAAACATATCAGGGCACGACCTACACCGAATGAGGGAAAAGCTTGAAGATATGAACAAGTTTTTATACTTAAGAACTTATGTAACAGTGAATGGTAAATTGAAAACAGGAAAACAACGGACTTGGCAGGATGTATGCAACTTTTCGATTAATGTCCCATATTTCAAACTCAAAGCAAATCAAGCTTAAAATCAAAATTCAGTTGCACATGACTTTTGTAAACACCTTAGTAACCTTGTCAATACCTGCTCGGTAACATATCTAGGGACCTTATTACTTATTTATTTATTGTTTATCACATGTTTATACAGGATAACCTGAGTGCTTAATACTGCTCCAACGAGGGTCCTTGCATAAAAATATAAAAATACAAAAAATTTGAGAAACATGTTTCAGTACAGCATAAAATCATGGAATGTAAAAATGTTTAACAAATGAAATTAAATTTCTTTTAAGAACAAGAAAATTGAATTGGATACGACGCATGAGATTACAAAGCAAATCTGGACTTCGAATAGAAGCGCAAGGTTTTAAAACAAACGCGTGGTCAGACCCAAAATACAAATCTGAGGAACGAAAGATAAAAGATAAGCAAGGATTCGAATTAGCACATGACATTAAACACAGGGAGATTCCAAGACGTCCTTAAGACATTCTGAATGTTTGAAAGGTGCCTAAGACGCTTTTAAGACTCTTTTAAGACGTCATATGTCTCCTGGGATATTAGTAAAACACAAACGTATATGGTATATAAAATTACATCTACAACTGGTACATATATTACTTTTAAAATGCTTATTTTATTCAGAGAAATACATATTAAAGGTTTCTTTATCTCTGATACCTATAGGCAGATCATTAAAAGTCTTAGCTCCGGAGCTAGCATCTCTGGTGTTTCTTTTATGAAACTATATTACAATATTATTTATGAACAATTTTGTAAAAACAATCTTGAAAATGTAAAAGAATACATATTCTCTCTCTAGGTGCCATATCTATTCCACAAGCTGGAAGTCATGGTTCTCCATAGATTCCTATCTCTCATTATATGTAGCAGATCTCCAGCTTTTACTTTTTCTTTCTCACTTGCTGATATACACTTTTCAATATGGCACTTGTCTTTCTCTGCTTTGTCTTCCTCTGCTTCATTTTCTTGCAATATTACCTGTAAGGGTAAGATTTTCTGTCCTTTCTTTTTCATGATGTCTCCAATAAACCTCATCTGATTTTCACGAATTGTTTTTATCAGACACCTTTATGCTCCAGCTTTCCTCAAAACTGCTTCATTTGTTTGATGCTCTACCCATGATATTCTCATCATTCTCCTGTAAAACCACATTTCAACAGCTTCTAGTCTCTTTTGCACTGATGGTGATGTTGTTCAGCACTGACAACCATAAAACAGAGTAGATGTTACATAATCGTTCAATAGGCTCTTCTTTGTAGCCATTGACATTTTTCGATGTTTCAAGATCTTTCCTAAACTTTCAAAAGTATCTTTTGGAGACCCTACTCCTCTCTTGATTTCTATCCAGATCACACATTCTCTTACATTCTCTGTTATATAGCTACCTAAATAATTAAACTTGCCAAAATGCTGTATGGCGTCACTTCCAATATACAACTTGAATCTGGAACTTTGGTTTTTACTTATCACTATCCATACTGCTTTCTTGGGATTCATTTCCAGCCCTTTTCTTCTATTTTGTGCAACTGTTTTTTCTAACAACGTTTTGTAAACCTTGTTCTGAGTGTGTAACCAATGTTGAGTCATCTGCAAATCGTACATTGTTGAAATTATGACTTCCTACAGGAAAACATTCTAAATCGTTCATGCCTTGAAAACTCTTTTCACCATACAGGTTGAATTAATCAGGTGAAAACACACATTCCTATCTTACTTCTCTCTTAATCTTAATGTAATCATTTATCTCATTATCCACTTTAATAAAAGTAGTTTGAACCCAGTATAGCTTTCGTGTGAAATGTAAATCCTTCCCATCCAGGTGTAGTCTCTCAAGATGATTGAATAGCTCTTCATGCTCTACCCTATCAAATGCCTTGGCGTAATCAATAAAATAAACGTACATATCTCTTTGCATTGCTATTACAGCATACGTACCATAAAGATAACATTTTCAGTACCAGTATCCTCCATGAAGCCACACTGCTGTTTGCCTTTGAACTCTTGTCTAATTTTTCTGGGGGGCTACTGTATAATGATCTTCAGAATCAGTCTGACTACATGACTTTTGAGGCTAATGGTTTGATGGAAATCACATTCTATTGCACCTGATTTCTTGGGCAAAGCAATAAAAATTGACTTACTAAGTTCTTCTGACATTTCACCACTATCATACACTTTGTTTATCCATCCAGTTAACCTCACAATTTCAAAGTCTTCAAATGATTTCAACGTTTCCGTAACAATCTCATCAGGTCCTGCAACTTTGTTCCTCTTCATTTTTCTAAGTGTTGCCTCCACTTCTGATTTTAGAATGGTAGACCCATCCATCTTTTTTTATTGAGGGTTTCTCTCCTCTGCCATCTTGGAACAGCTCACTGACATATTCACTCCATCGTTCTAGCACTTTTTTCTTTTCCACTATAACACTCCTATCTTTAGATGTTATATCACCAGACTATAAATATGTTTTATGATCAATTACCTCCATGATCGTCTTATACATCTCTGCTGGAACTCTATGTCTACACTGGTCACGTTCCTTACATTTTGCAGTTAACCATTGTTCCTTTGTCATATTACATTTGATCTGATCTCCTGATCAATTGCTTTATATTCCGAACTTTCTCTATTAAGAATCTGCTGCCTCTCTTTCATCAAGTCCAATATCTCTTTTTGTTATCCATTTATTCTTTGATACTTTTCCTTTTTGGCAATATTTTCTTTGGTGCTGTTACCATTGACTCGTTGAAATTATTCCAGCTTGACCCCTCACCCTAATCTTCCAGAGCCTAAAACCGGGTTTTGACAGCCACATTAAATTCTTCCTTATGGTAATATAGCATAGTTCACTAACCTGTTAACATCCCACTTTTGAATTCAAGTTGCCCATTGTAATGATAACCTCTTCTAACTTGCATTGGAGTTGAGCCTGCTCAACTGTTTCATAAAACGTATCAATCTCAACGTCTTCACTCTCTGATGTTGGTGCATAGGCAAAATGATATAAATATTGTATGGCTTCCCTTGCAGCTTCACAAATAATATTCTGTCGGATATCCGCCAGTAGCCTGGAACACATTTTGCCCTTTCCTTATCTAGTATAAGACCAATCCCTCTGTCATGCTTTTTATCTCCTGAATATTTCATACGATGTTCTTCACTTACAAAGCCGTCCTGCCCTGGCATCTGGTTTTACTTACTTATAGGATGTTTATCCCAAGTCTAGCCATCTCTTACTTTACATTTTCTACCTTCCCACTCTGATACATTTTTCTCACATCCCATGTGCAATCCTGATAATATCCTTGTTTGAGATGGCCTCAATCGCTGGATAACCGTCTGGTGCCCCCAGGCCCCAAGGGCCCTACCGGGGAATCATTCCTTGAAAGAGTGAGCCCTTTTACGCGTTAACTTTCATTTTCAATATGTGCATTACCTTGAACGTTCTTGGCATCTACAAGCAGTAGTTTGTCATTGCCTTCTGCTGGCTGAGACTACAGAGGTTATCACCTCCCAGAAGATCATTTGCTTGCAAGCAACCATTGCCTTCCGAGGTCGTAGCTCATCCACCTTTCCTACCAATTTTCTGCTGGATCTGTTGTTGGCCATCCTTCGTAACTCTGAGTAAGGCGCCCATCCAGGTGTTGCCAGCCGGATCAGCTGGATCTGGAGCGTTTCACTAAAAAGAAGGGTCAGCCACACCCTTGGGTTAGTCCTTAGACCCTGTTACCCGTCTTCTACATATCACAATACTCTTAAACATTTTGTAAAAAGAATTTGAAACAATTATAAGAATCCTCCCTGATTGCAATGTTTTAAACAGGAAGAGTTTCTCTATTATGGATACAAAGTAGTTAAACTATGAACGTAACTTCATTTCGAATTAGAAATAAACAATTTTTAATCCAACTGGTTGTTTAGATATGAATAATATTTTAATATTGCTTTATAGTCAATCGTAATCGAACACTGAAGATGATTTTAAACGAAAAGCGTTTGGCACATAAAAATAGAGTTGTTATTATTTTGACTTTATTATATATCCTAAGGCTAATCGAGTTGCAACATATATCTGAAGAATAGAGAAGGTTATCAGCCGAAAAAAAGTGGTGAATCATGAAATAGCTTTGCAACTTAGAAAACAATCTCCACAAGTTTCTGAGAGGTTTCCAGTTGCCAAAAAACTTTTTTTCTAAGGAACTTTTAACAGAATACAATCAAATTAGACAGTACTTTGAAGTGATTTTAAAAAGTGACAAAAAAAGAGTAGGCCTTTTTTTTCTCATTTATGAGGTGTCAATGTTGCTCTTCCTCTTTCTCTTCCTCCTCTTCCTCCTGGTGCCTTATCCGGTACGGACTTTGGCGATCATGGTCTTTCATTGTTCTCTATTACTTGTTGCCCTGATCAACTGGGTCTCCGTGATGTCCAAGCATTTCGAAAGGCGTCCTGTGAAAGTGAGTCGCGCTCTTCCTCTTGAACGTTTACCATCCAATTTTCCCGTTATGACGATGTTCTCCATTTGTCCTTTCCTCATTATGTGTCCGAAAAATCTGGCCTCTCTGTCTCTGATGGTATATAGCATTATTCTCTGCGTTCCGGCTCTGCATAATACTTCGTTGTTTGAGATGTGTTGGGTCCATGATATCATCAGGATTCTTCTATAAAACCACATTTTGGTTACTTTGATCTTTTTACCATCGTAGGAGATATAGTCCCACATTCGCTACTGTATGTAACAATGGGATACATATAGCTGTTAAGAATCCTGATCTCTTGACTCATATTACGTTTTCTATTCTTGGGTATTTTGCTCAGCTTTTGGAAGGCATTCTTCGATATGGCTGTTCTTCTGTTTATTTCTTCTTCGCATTTACCGTCCGATGGTATTGTGCTGCCCAGGTAATTGAAGGGATGTACCTGTTTAAATGTTTCAGTTCTTATGAACAATTCACACTTTGGGGCAATCTTATTCTTGCTTATGACCATGCATTTTGTCTTCTTTATATTTATTGTGAGGCCTTTCTTGGCACTTTCGTCGACAATGATGTTGAGTAACTGGTGCAACTTGACCTCTGAATCGGCAATCAAGGCAGTGTCCTTTGGTTATCGGATATTATTAATGTTGTGGCCTCCCAGTCAATGTTCCACCATGGTTGTTTATCTTCCTGAAGATCTGTTCGCTGTAGAGATTGAACAAATCAAACGAAAAAACACATCCTTGGTGCACACCACTTTGAATATTCACGAATGGACAAAAGTTTTCTTTGACCTTAATGGCTACCGATTGTTTCCAGTACAAATTTCTCAGAATTCGGATATCTTTCCCGTCCAGCTCCAGACTCTGTAAGATTTCGAAGAGTTTTTGATGTCTGACTTTGTCGGAAGCTTTAGTCAAATCTATAAAACACACATACAGGTCTTTTCCCATTTCGATTGTTCTTTCACTGATATTCCTTAACAAGAAAATAGCATTTCTGGTACCGCTGTCTTCCTTGAATCCATATTGCAAACTTGAAATTTCTGATTTGATATAGCTTCGGGCCGTCCTCGTAATTTGTTGGAGAATAATCTTTATGATATGGCTCATCAAACTGATTGTTCTATGAAAATCACATCTCACTGCGGCATGCTTTTTTGGAAGAGCAATGAATATCGATTTACAGAGATCAGTATTACTACCTATTTAATATTTCTCTCCTGTACACTGTTTAATATATGAAACATCGAAAGCCAAGGTTGTATTTGATTGTGCCTGTAACATCAGTCTCAAATTAGAAATTGTAAAAGGGTATGAAAATACCGGTAGCCTAATTCATCCTCAACATGCTCAGTTTTTGTCACTTTTGCCCTTCGGGGGCATCGGCAATTTGTCTAGCTCCAAAGCCCACCAATCTTTTTACCTTGGTCTTTCCAATGCTTCTTTCTTTATTATGGTGAGCCATCTCTGATTATTTATGAAGGCGTTATTTCATAGGTGATAAAGATGATCTCTTCTTTTCCTTCCAAACTTTCTTGTCTGCAACAAAAATTTCCACAATAAAAAAAGTCTAATTTTTTCATTAGATCTTCAGTAGTTGTTACTTATCTTTACTGATTCTCCGAATATATCTCAACTCTATGATCAGTAACCCAGTTCGTGTTCCGCTAAAATTTGAATCAAGTATAACTGGGATGGCTCCTAAGATAAAGTTTATGTTTCGTCAACTTTTACAACACCCAAAATAAATGGGGGAGGGAGGGTGTCATTGTATCTTTTACATTGGCCAGATGGAAATTTATCTTAAGGAAACATAAATACATTAAATGCTCGTACACATCTTCAGAGAGGACTATTCTCCAGTGCTTTTTGAATGTAACGTGTGACCAACACTAGTAGACAACAAAGAGCAGTATATCACAGAAGCAAGGAATCAAGCTGACAACAGTTAAATAGATGGTTTTATAAGAGATTTTAACAACATAAATGAAGTCACAGTTGCAATCAACGAGTAAACAAAGACTTGTGAAGAAAAAAAATCTTCTAACTGATAAACCTTTTGGAGTCCAGCAGAGATACTGTCAGCAAAATCTTAGTGAAAGGAAGTTCTATGACAACCAAAGACCTTGACTTCAACAAGAGCCATCTCTTGACAGAAAAGCACTGGGTATCCAGTGAGACTAGGAAAAGGGGCGTGACAGCATATGAATGTAAGACAAGGACTACACAGCAAGCTCTTAAAGAATTTTGTTATCTGAAGCATTGGCGTACGACTATGTATGATGAATGGTAAATCCAGTACTTGTGTGAAGTGAATTATAGCTGGAATGAGAAGCTGCTTGAATACGTTATGGAAACTTTGAATGTCTGGGAAACGAAAATGGTTCATTTAAATGGATTTTGTATAAACAGATATTATATGGCCTGTGAATTTGGTCGTACTGAGACTTTAGTGACATATTTTAGATGCGTCAAAATAGCATAGTTATGAAATAGCATCCTATATGCAGTTCGTTAATACTATAAAGCTCAGTGTTGTTTTACAGAGAGATTTAATGAGTAAAGTATGTCCGACATACAGTCAGTCAATTCGTTTTATTCGTTTCTATCAGGGTAACAAGGATCAGAGAAAATTCTACTGTGAATAAATATAAGCACCTACGGTGAGAAAACAATCCAGCAGGATCTGAAAGCAGAAAAGAAACTGAAAGCAAAAAAGAAACTGAAAGCAGAAAAGAAGTAAAAACAAAGTTGTAGGGTAATGACCCGGTAATTTATGGCGCAATTACTTTGAATAGTCATATCAATCAAATAACTTATCAGATAGCTTGTGGTACAAAAGATTTGGAAAAGAGAGAGAGAAAAAAAGTGGTGACGAAGGCGACAATCTCTTTCTCTGCCTTTGAACCATTATTTTTATCTCAAGAACTTCTCTTCAAATTATATCATGGTATAAAGTGTCTAAACAGTGATGTCAAAATTCTTGATTGATTTTATCATATTAAAAGTAAAAGGTAGCGTTTATTGATTAAATGTGTGAAGAAATAGGTTCAATAGAGTCGTTTTGTAAATATTTTTGTCTTTGTAGACATCTTCAGGCAATCTGACGCAAACGAAAGTAAGACTTCTGAGTTAAGAGCTGATTGTTATTGGATGTTTTGGGGCAAAATATGGGGATAAAATATGGGGTTTTTGGTAAAAATATGAGGAAAATATAGGGTTTTAGAGATTTAATTTTAAAGAAAGCGCCATACAAAATCTACATACATTCGTTCATAGAAAAACTACAGCAGTTTAACAGAAAATGTAGACGATTTATGTCGCAAAAATACAGTTAATTGAATTTTAAACTCTATTACAATAAGCTACAACTTTTACACTTAGATATGCATAACAAGTGCAGGAGCCGTGGCTTAATGGTTAATGCAACTGCACCGTAACCAAGAATTCTGCATTCGATTCCCCAAGCGGGCGACTTTGGAAATTCACAAAAGAAAAAGCCATTTTGTTGGCTTCAGGAAGGGCATCCGGCCAAGAAATTCCTCGCTGCCAAATCCAAGTCCCTGTGAAGGGCACCATCTCAGTCCAAGTTACTGGGGGAAAATGACATTAAAACCAAAAAAAAAATTAAAATGTATAACAAGTGGATAAGTTTTTATGAAAGCTTTAAATTGTGTTAAAAAGTTCATCGAAGTCTAGCTTTTAGATTTTAACCTTTGTATTGCAACACAATGTGCATTCTTAACCTTTCTCCAGAAAAACTCGTGTCTCTTACTGGACAGCCACTTGTATCTGCCAACATTTCTTTCCACATCCACTTATATTACCGAACCTTCAAGCAAAGTTGCAATTTCTGTTGCTGAATATTGCTCGGTGCCCGACTCAAAAAAGATCTTCTTTAGTCCTGCCTCCTTGCTAATCACTACTGTCCGTTTTTTTGACAATGCTTTCTTCAAAAATTTTTTTCATATCACTTACTTTTCTCAAGGCATTTAACGCAGATTTTTGTTACTATTAGACAAGATATAAATGTGACAAGAGGTACATGTTTGTTGTATATTGTCGTAAAATGTACTTTGATATCCGAAACTTACATTGCATTTTTTAACTTACCAATAGACTGCACTTCTCAATTGTTAATGGTTTTGACAAATTTTGGAGATTTTTACTTTCTCGTTGGAGTGAAAATAGACAAAAATCAGTTTCTGAACACAGTGTTCGCTTCAAGCAAAGTTACTCTTGGAAAAACTTTACTGTGTGTTATTTGTTATTTACAATTTGTTTTGAAAGGGAATAAAACCTTTGTAGCCACATCATCTAAGATTCTCTCTCTCTCTCTGTCTCTCTCTCTCTCTCTTTCTTGTGCTTCACATCACGTATTGTGATTCTACGCTTCTCACAGTTACGGTAATATCATAAATGCGAGAATAAAGACTGAAAAAGGCATGGCAGATTTCCCGCCAGGTGGATTCGTCACTTCAGTCCAGAGAGACGCCATGCTGTGTCTTTTTAAAGTTTGAATCTTACTATATTGCCTCGATCGGGAAACGAGTTTTAGCACTTACCCATTTATTCATGAAGTGAAATTCATGCTTTGAAAACAAAAAGAAGCAGTCAAGAGCGTGCTTTTTCTCCAGTCATTATCCTCTGNTTCTCTCTCTCTCTCTCTCTCTCTCTCTCTCTCTCTCTCTCTCTCTCTCTCTCTTTCTTGTGCTTCACATCACGTATTGTGATTCTACGCTTCTCACAGTTACGGTAATATCATAAATGCGAGAATAAAGACTGAAAAAGGCATGGCAGATTTCCCGCCAGGTGGATTCGTCACTTCAGTCCAGAGAGACGCCATGCTGTGTCTTTTTAAAGTTTGAACCTTACTATATTGCCTCGATCGGGAAACGAGTTTTAGCACTTACCCATTTATTCATGAAGTGAAATTCATGCTTTGAAAACAAAAAGAAGCAGTCAAGAGCGTGCTTTTTCTCCAGTCATTATCCTCTGACAACATCGATGATTTTGGCTCATCACCGAGCAGATCGCAGCATTCGTTGATTATTATCCAACCTTCGAGTTGTCAAACTGTGTAACTATTTTACACAGGGAAGAAATAAGAAATATACTCCATGTTCTAGCTACAAAAAAGTGTTTGATTCTATTGTGTTCTATCCCAGCTGGAGTGACCTATCATGTTTTATCTGTAATAAATTATATGGTTCTACCATGTTAGATATAAAACATTTCGTTCTATTCTGTATTGTATATTTAATGCATATCTATACATCTTGTTCCATACTGATCCTACGTAAATTAATTATGTCGTTCTGTCTTGTTTAATCTTGTTATTATAATTTTATTATAGTGCATAGCCTTCAATTAAGTTGTTTTATTTAAAGGTATACGAGGACCTACAAATTTATAGCTGCCCATGTCCTATTACATGATAAAGATGACACTGTCTGTACTTCCATGAAGAAATAATTCAGAAATAAAGGAGCTTAAACAAATTTACTTATGACAAACTTCAAGTAACTAGGTAAATATTTCTTACTATTAATACAATACATACAAAGACACAGCATGCCTGTGAAAAAAATAAGCAGGCTAGTCCCTCTCAACAAAACACCTCTTCATTAACTTTAAATTCATTATTTAAATATCTTGATTCATGACAGGTCTACTGCAGAGTTTTCCCATATT
Source organism: Morbakka virulenta (assembly GCA_003991215.1). Taxonomy (NCBI): domain Eukaryota; kingdom Metazoa; phylum Cnidaria; class Cubozoa; order Carybdeida; family Carukiidae; genus Morbakka; species Morbakka virulenta. Next base: position 81,059 of record RDPX01000151.1, read on the forward strand.
TAAACAAAGCTGCGAGAGCCTTATTTGAATAATTGACATCAACGATGCAGGAATCAAATGTTTTCAAGCATTACGTAATAAATTCTTTTGATTTCCAGTTATTTCTCCAAATTCCGCAGAATGCAGGTTGTGTATTACAGCTTGAAAAAAGCATCGAATTTCATTACATTTTTTACTAACAGTCACCAGGCGAGCTAGGATCAGTCTACTTAATTCTTCTGGTTAGTTCAAAGTTAATTGTGATTCAAAAAGTTCTATTTCAACAGTTGAGTTATTTCTAAAGTTTTTCTTTTATATAGTGTGGATAAAAATATTAATCCCTGTGGTATTGCAAAACAGTAAAACCTATCCATCGAGTGCAATGGTGATTATTTTTATTTGTTTGCATTCTTTAGAATCAAATCGAATAAATTATAATCGAATGGAAACATTTAAGTATTATATGCCGACAAAAATTGGTATTAACTTTAATCGGCAACAATTATATTAGTTTTCATCACTTAAAATCAAATGGAATGAGTAATAAATGGAGTGTTTTAACTTACGGGTGTCTAATTGCAATGACAAAGGAGTTTACTTCATTCTTGAAATTCATTGTAGAGTCATTTATTCAATTTTTACACAATTATGTCTTTTGTATGTATATCTTTTCTTAGGTCGAGTGTTTTTTTTCTCAGGGTTTTAAATGGTTAGTGGTTCTTGATTGTGTGCCTTTCAACTTGAAATCTGCTCCGGCACCCTGCAATGAGTTCTTGAGCACCTGGGTTTATTGAGCCATTCATAAACAGGACCTCTTGCCATGCGATGATCCCTTGTGCCTAGCAATGTCTTTAGCATTACTGTTACTTTAACAAAAGAATATGAATAAGGCATTGGTACCCCACAAGGGAAAAGAATACTTCGCTCGATATGGGTGGTGAAAATAGATGGGTTACTTTGGCAGCGATAAGCTACAATCGATAACTTAATCAAATCCCATTTCCTAACCTTGGCTTAGTGTTAGTGTTTGAAATGTTCACAAAGACAATGACAGTGGCCGTCAGCATTAGCGAAACAGGCAACTACCTATATCTTCTTTCGAGCAGGCATCAAAATTTGGAGAGAAAAGAACAACCTTATGTTGGCAACCTAGTTCAGAAAAGTTAAAGTATCTTCTGCTGTACTGGAGAAGAGCAGAAAATTCTAGGCACTGATCTTTCCATCTGCAACAGGCTTGTTGCAGGAGTTACCCAGGCCAACAAGTCAGGGGCAGAAGTGATGTATGTACTTGTACACACAATTAATTGGTGGAGAACCTCTAACTTCCATTGGTGCGTAAACATCAAGGGTTCAAAGTTTGAAGAGGAACATGAGCTATTTGATGAATAGCTTGGTAGCTGCACATCTGCGGTTAAAAGGGACTCCAGTATAATGTTAGGAGCGTTTAACTTTCAGATGACCATCTGTAAAGACTGTAAAACATGAAGAAATGTCATTTGCAAATATGCTGTAGAAAAAATAAATTTCAATAATCTTAGGCATTTAGAGTTTTTTGTACCAGATTATAGGGGTATGTTATGACACAATGTTTCCAATAAAAGATGGGTTTGAAGAATAAATGACTACAGTTGTATTCAAAGTTTTGTCATCAGCGTGATTGTGTACTGTATATCCAGTCTGCAAACAACATACTATAGTGACAAGTGTTAATTAACTTGGCATATCTTTACAGTGATAAAATCATTAATAGCAAACGTGTCTACTCTTTGTGCACAAAAAAGACTTTCTGCGAGATTCTTTGGAGGCTGGAGTGACTACTAAAACTAAGGTTTGCACAATTTCTAGAAGAAAAACTATTTTTCTATAGCACTGACTGTGATAAACTCAAAGAAATTTTCTGAAATGTAGCTAACAATATGTTGAGTTAAAAAAGGGAGCAGGACGACAGGCTTGATGACAAAGGTAAATGTCAGTAGAAAGAGTTTAACTAAAATTGCAAAAAAAATATTAATCTTTCCTAGCTTGAAGCTTCAGGTTAAGCCATATCCATATTTACCCATACATACCCCTGTATACCTTGTAGTAATGTGTGCAGTGGCGTGACACGAACTGCACACATGCTCATAGGGTGGTTTTTTTACACGCTTTGTGTGTCTCTGTCTGTGTCTGTTACATTTTGTGTACAAGGAAAGGCGATGGAAGTTTAATATATGGTAGAGCAACATCAGTAAACTTAAGTTATTGGTATCTATGTAAAATGAATACACTTGCCAATTATTTGACATCAGTCATCTTCTCCGTAATTTCAGAGCTAATTCAGTATATGCTGATATAGGCTACGCCTCGCAAATGTGACATCACAGTTTTAATATAGTCTTTCATCCTCGGCGAGAAGTTGTAAACTACAGGTGGCGCAAAATAATTGTAAGTCTTTGGGATAGGAAAGTGGATAAATGTGTTTTCAGAAATAGCACTAGAGGGTTATTGAATTAATGATTCGAACAGAGAGCTAATGAAGCAAAGAGAAGCTATATAGAAGAGAGAAAAAGAGAGTAATTACATAGAGTTTTATACTATTCCAGTTACAATCAGGAGATTAAAGTTCTAGAAGCTCTTATCCAGTAAGAACCAAAGATTAGAAACTCCTGGTTGCTTCACAAAACATCAAGGAAAGCAAAATGTACATTTCCAGTCACCTGTTAAATCAATCAGCTACTTTCAATTTTGGTTTTGTTAATGAAAATAAGTAATTATTAGGGTACAAATCAATGAAGTGTACCCAGGTAAAGAACAAAAGTTGATCAAGCTCTTACCTTAATAGGAAAAATCCTAGGTGCTCATGGAAGTTCCCCAGAAATAAGGTAAAGGTCACTTGACAGATTTTCTACTCACCCTTATCAATATGCTTTGAGCTGCTGAAATAATTTACTTTCATTTGATTGAGGGACTATTACTGTACAGTTAAAGAGGAAGATAAAAATCAATCTGGGAACCACAGAAGGACATCTCTACTCAGTACTGTGAGAAGCTCGTAATGGAATAAACAGTGTAGATAGAATTTTTACTATTCGTAACGTAATGGAAATAAGAAGAAAAAAACAAAGAGACATCCACTTAAGTTTTTTGTAAGCTTTGTTTGAAATAATTGACTATGTCAACCTGTAACTTCCTTTATCATTCTTGGCAAATTAGACTGTCCAATAATACTCCATAACAATAATAAAATGTTACATACATGTGTGCACACTCCTTGATAAAAGTAAACTTATCCAGCCTTTTATGTACAACATAGGTGTAAAGCAAAGTTGCTTTACACCTCTCTTGTATTCAATAGTTGCTTTTTAGCACCAACACGTCATCATCCAAGCCGCAGTTTAACTTGAATATCTATTTTAAAATAATACACACATTTATAGTTCACAGATCAGAATCAGTTTTGATACTGATGAATTTGCTTAGCGAAGACTGAAAGCAAGTTATAATACTTACAGAACTTATCAAAGACTCTCAATATGTTAATAATTTTACCATAATCATTATTACTCAAAAGGCCGTGTGCTTGCTTTTGAAATCCTAAAACGGTATTGCGCCGAGAATGTACTTCTATATCAACCTAGTTGTACATTTGATATATAGCTAGTTATTTACAGATGCTGAAGACACAGGACCAAATCTTGCAAGAAATTGTCTGTGCTGACCAAAAAATGTTTATTGGATGAAAGATGACAGAATATCAAATGAAAGTATTGTATGGTCAGTTGGCTTATGGGTTTCCATGAAGGACGACAGAACCTCCATTTGTGAAATAGTTGCAAAAATTCTTTAAAGTGTAACAACTTCTACGGTATTTAGTAATAAGCTGTGGTTGATATCGCAGAACAGAGTTGACTGACTCCTTCAGTTTGTAAAGCGNTTTGCTTAGCGAAGACTGAAAGCAAGTTATAATACTTACAGAACTTATCAAAGACTCTCAATATGTTAATAATTTTACCATAATCATTATTACTCAAAAGGCCGTGTGCTTGCTTTTGAAATCCTAAAACGGTATTGCGCCGAGAATGTACTTCTATATCAACCTAGTTGTACATTTGATATATAGCTAGCTATTTACAGATGCTGAAGACACAGGACCAAAGCTTGCAAGAAATTGTCTGTGCTGACCAAAAAATGTTTATTGGATGAAAGATGACAGAATATCAAATGAAAGTTTTGCATGGTCAGTTGGCTTATGGGTTTCCACGAAGGACGACAGAACCTCCATTTGTGAAATAGTTGCAAAAATTCTTTAAAGTGTAACAACTTCTACGGTATTTAGTAATAAGCTGTGGTTGATATCGCAGAACAGAGTTGACTGACTGCTTCAGTTTGTAAAGCGAACAATACAAAGATGATGCTTGAGTGTGAAAATAGCATAGCAAAGCTTAAGGAGAAGGAAACGCAACTGAGTTACATACACTTGTGGCTGCAATCTATAGTTTTAAAATAACTTTTATGAATTATAAATAACTTCCATTAGAAGATTTTCCAAAAAACATTACTTCGTTTAATGTGGGCTATGTCAACTGGTGGGGTTATTGGTACACAATAAATTCAGACCAGACAAGATCTTGATTATAGGATCTTGATCGAAATCAGAGATGTATTTGCAACTTGATAGGTCTGAATCTTGTTGCTATTTTTTAAGCCTTGTCTCAAAATAAAGTTTGGCTTTTCTTTGTCTTTTCCTTTCTTGCTGGTAGAAGTTCAGCATTTTTAAAACTGCGATTCAGCACAAATATAGATAAACATTTCATAAAAAACACGATAGTTTTTAAACTTTCCATCATTAACATGTTTCGGTATTCTCATACCTTCTTCAGAATGTATATAAAATGTACAAGAAATGTAGCTGTAATGCTTGCTATGTCGGGGAAACTGAAAGAAATTTGTCTACAAGAATTAAAGAGCATTACAAGGACAAAATTCGCACATTTATCAACATATAAATGCCTCTTTAGACTGCAAAAGAGCTTGCAATAATGGTAGTTATTTTTCCATTTTAGATTACGCAAGCACTAAGTACCAACTACGTATAAAAGAGGGTTGCATATTAAATGGAAACAACCGGCATTAAATAAACAGTTGTATTGTTACATAGGACAGTTGCTTGTTAGTGTCTTTGTTCTTCGCTATCTCTTGTGTATTGTTACATGCGCTCTGTAACACTGAATTATGATGTTTTGATTAGTATAAAAAGCCTTGATATTTCTTGTACATTTTATATAATGTACAAGAAATATGTGTCTCAGCATTTTTAATTTCATCTAAGTCGTTTCCCTTGACCTATTCATCCTTATGCATTTGTTGCTCCTCTTTGCAATAAATCTTCCTCTGAATGTAGTTTTTCTCCATCAGACAGAGAAAGGTTTAAAGACTCTTTGGTTTTTTGGTTGCTTTCCTCCATCAATTCAATTGCTTGTTATTAAGTGCGAGTTTAGCTCTTATTACTTGGCTTAACCTTTTTTTCTGTCTCTTTTTTTCTTATTCTTCTCCTTACTCATCTTTTCTTCAGAGTTCCGTGCATTAAGTAGCCTTGTGCCTTGCACGGTACTTAACCATAAAAAAGAAAAGAAAAAGGCTTTAACTTCAACCACCGCTTTATGAGTGTTCCTTTTAAATATTTCCCATTGTTCAAGTTGAACTGAATCCTTTAGTTTTGAGAGAATTGTACCAAAGGTGGATGGTGTGAAAAATGAACACTTGATATTATACTGTCTGAGAGTTCGTTTTTGCAGTTCACTTACCACCCTTGATATAAGCAAGATATATTTGTTTTACAGGTTATTTTTCTTCTTTATGTTTACACCTGTTAGTTTTTGGTAATACTCTCTGGA
>RDPX01000151.1:92877-105214 GCA_003991215.1 Morbakka virulenta
CCACACACACACACACTCTCTCTCTCTCTCTCTCTCTCTCTCTCTGTGTTGTGGCTCACATTACGTATTGTGATTCTGCACTTTTCACAATTATGGAAATATCATAAATGTGAGAACAAAGACTGAAAAAGGCAGGACATTTCCCGCCATGTGGTTTTGTCACTTGCATTCAAAGTACTCCATGTGATCACCACTTTTTGCGGGTTGTGGATCCCTGTGCGCAAACCTCACTTTGGAGCATTCGAGGAAAATTCTGGACTGTAATCTTCATCGAAATCAGAGTTGAACAACGTGCGTTTAATATCTACACCTACGTTGGAGATTTCTGGCATTTTCTTCATATATTCCCCCATTTTGCGATAAAATTTTGGTAGAACATGGAAACTACAGACCCAGTGGTGGACAGCGTTTGTAAAGGTACCGTTTTTTCATCTTGTTTTAGTTAAACTAACAATACTTAGTATGGGTTCGAACTTGTTTGATGCCTTAGGAAACTGTTATAATTGCCTTAAGTTTAGTCTTTAGAGCGCAATATTTCTGCAATTGGTCATACTGTGGTGTTGTATAGTTTTAAAAATTGTTGTCTGGTGAAAAGTGCACATGTACAGTCACCTATTTATAGTTCAATAGCCTATTTATTAATATTGTCATTCATGACTCCAAACATTGGTTTTAAGTTGTAATAAAATTTTTAAAAAAATGTCAAGCAAGAGAAGCTGCCAATCGATTATTACTTTAAATTACACAGCAGAAGGGTGTATTTTTCTTTGTTAAAATAATAAAAGCTGCAACCCCTCCCCCCAAATATAAATAGAGTAGGTTACTGAGGAACGTACATATCTTTACAGCCGATTGCCGGAACACCAATATTTATTAGACCCATCTATTTCCTAGTGGAGATGGAACTAAACACTAAACCACGCAGTACTAGACATGTGTACACATTTCCATACATGAGCATGTACATGGTAAATGACTTTAGTAGGCCAACACTAAGAGAAAGAAGTGCATCAATACAGTATATACGTATATATTAAAAGAACAGTTTTATAATGAATAAGGATACAGTAAAGATATCCATAGTTCTGAAAAACCCTCTGGCCACACCTTAAAGTGATGAAGTCAATACCAGGAACTTTGATCTCCAGTCTTCTCCAGCCTTGGCATTCTACTGACAACCTCCCTACACTCCTTTGCTAACATGGTCAAAGTGAACAACACACATTGTGGTTTGTAAATGGAAGTTTGTTTTTTCTCCTCAATTTTAGTGAAAGTGAATGTTATGGTTTTTGTATTTCCCAGTCTGTTCCTATGGTAACAGATGATGAGCATTAAGGATTAATGAGAGATGCCCAGAGTTTTGGAGGAGAAGTCATATAGTGCCTCTGTACAAATGCAAAGGAGATCCCCTATAATGCACCAAGCATTGGAGACTGTGACTACTTGAGCAGGGAAGCATGATGAAGAGGAAGCACTGTAACATCAACAGATTGAAGAATGCTGTGAGTTCTGCTACTTAGGTGAACTCTTTGAGATAGATGGTGGTGCAGAGCAAGCTGTTAAGGTGAGAATTACAGCAACATGGACAAAAGAGAGATATGGAGCCTTTTGAAAAATAGGCACATCCTGTTGACACACAAAGGAAGAGTATGTGATGCATGCAGAAGACCAGTGTTGCTCTGTGGGGCTGAAGCTCAAGGAATGGTGCAGAAGCTTGAACAGAGGATAATTAAGCTGTGACTGCAGAGTGGTGCAATATATGGCAGCAGTAACTCTGGAGACAGGTTCAGGAGTGAAGAAGTTGCATGAAGGTACAGGGTGAGACAGCTGGGTGATGTGCTGGCATCATCTCGATTGAGATGGTGTGGACAAGTGCAATGAAGAGAAGATGTCAAGGCACTAGGAAGAGCAGTAGCATGGGAGGACCTGGAAGAAGACCCCCAGGAAGACCAAAGAAGACCTGGTCGAAGAGGGTGCAGGAGAACATGAGAATGTATGGGCTGGTGGAGGAAGATGTTTGGGATAGAACCAGGTGGAGAGCTCTATCAAACCGTCAAATCTCATGAATGGAAAGCAAAGATATTAGACGGAGAAAGAATGTAAGGATTTAAGTAAAACTTGGTAAACAAAACACTGCTGATGAATTAATTTTTTAGATATTGTAACTCAATTTTCAGAAGTTAAAATCCAAAATATACTTGAACACCCATGTAGAAAGGAAAATGATTAATATTTTTAATATAGTTGCTTTAATTCTGGCCTAACTTGGCAGTTTCATCATTCAATAATGTTACCAGTTTTAATTTTGTGTGTGAGTGCTACTATAAAAAAAGTGCTCTGATAAAGATTTGCTTTTGCTCCAGTCATTTTGTGCTGCCCCACTTTACCTAACACTGGCAGTGTCTTGATGCCAATACACTTATGTCTGCATGGGTAAGGAAGTATATATTTTCTGAACTGTAGTGTCACTACAAGGTACTCAACTTTTGAATCCTCCTTTACCTAATTGTACCATTTCATCTTATTAATAGTAATNAAGAATGCTGTGAGTTCTGCTACTTAGGTGAACTCTTTAAGATAGATGGTGGTGCAGAGCAAGCTGTTAAGATGAGAATTACAGCAACATGGACAAAAGAGAGATATGGAGCCTTTTGAAAAATAGGCACATCCTGTTGACACACAAAGGAAGAGTATGTGATGCATGCATAAGACCAGTGTTGCTCTGTGGGGCTGAAGCTCAAGGAATGGTGCAGAAGCTTGAACAGAGGATAATTAAGCTGTGACTGCAGAGTGGTGCAATGAAGGTACAGGGTGAGACAGCTGGGTGATGTGCTGGCATCATCTCGATTGAGATGGTGTGGACAAGTGCAATGAAGAGAAGATGTCAAGGCACTAGGAAGAGCAGTAGCATGGGAGGACCTGGAAGAAGACCCCCAGGAAGACCAAAGAAGACCTGGTCGAAGAGGGTGCAGGAGAACATGAGAATGTATGGGCTGGTGGAGGAAGATGTTTGGGATAGAACCAGGTGGAGAGCTCTATCAAACCGTCAAATCTCATGAATGGAAAGCAAAGATATTAGACGGAGAAAGAATGTAAGGATTTAAGTAAAACTTGGTAAACAAAACACTGCTGATGAATTAATTTTTTAGATATTGTAACTCAATTTTCAGAAGTTAAAATCCAAAATATACTTGAACACCCATGTAGAAAGGAAAATGATTAATATTTTTAATATAGTTGCTTTAATTCTGGCCTAACTTGGCAGTTTCATCATTCAATAATGTTACCAGTTTTAATTTTGTGTGTGAGTGCTACTATAAAAAAAGTGCTCTGATAAAGATTTGCTTTTGCTCCAGTCATTTTGTGCTGCCCCACTTTACCTAACACTGGCAGTGTCTTGATGCCAATACACTTATGTCTGCATGGGTAAGGAAGTATATATTTTCTGAACTGTAGTGTCACTACAAGGTACTCAACTTTTGAATCCTCCTTTACCTAATTGTACCATTTCATCTTATTAATAGTAATGTAAATAGGACTCATTCGGGACATGAGTACCTTTTGCTGTAATTTCTATTATGTGACCTTATTCAGGGAAGCCACAGGCTGTATTTTAGAGTTAAACTTATATAAGGTAAAAGGTAGTGGATTTGCATCTCAGTGGTAGTTACAGATTACTGTATCAAGCTATCATTGTTAAAACTGGTAGAGTTATTTCTTAGCATGTAGTGTCAACTTAACTTGTCATCTTGACCTAGAAATTAAAACCCATTGAGCTGCAGCCATTTTAACCTGTCAACTGTTGTGGATGACTGTATGATTATGTTCCTGTAAAATACTGATTTCTGTAGCAATGTGCCCCTGTCCTTACATGTCATATATGTTATTAATGGTCTCCAATTCCCTGAGGATAACAGGACCTTCTGGTCATCTGTCATCTTCAGGCTCTCACTCTCATATTTTAATTATACTGTCCATTCCTTAATCATGCTGTAGGAGGCAACAGTCTCTTGTCTTATTAATACTGTAACTTGAAATCTTTTGTTGATACTACCTTTGGATATTGTTAAAGATATTGGTGGGTAATATTGTTCATTTTCTCAGAAATTGTTTACTGATGGTCTTTACTTTCTGGAACAGAAAAATTACATGTGATAATTTCTTGAAACTTGAAAGGTATAAGCTGTCAGATGAATGACTTTATATGAAAGTGTGAAGCCTTAGCCTATCTACCTCAGGCCACAAGCATATAAATCACCTTTAATTGATTTTTTATATCAACGTTATGTAGAGTTTGAAGGTTGAAATAATTATTGAAAACAAGCTTTTTGATTTAGACTTGGTCACTGGAAACTAGAACTTAAGTAACTTAACTTCTAATCAGAAGAAGACTATTTTTGAATTCTTCATGTTTACTTTTGCCTCCACATTATGAGGTATTATTTTGTGAAGGTTTCAAGAATAATACTCTGTATTCTAACAAACTATGCCACTCATCAATTAATTCTGGCAAGGCAACTGGGTTTGACTTTTTCAGTATTGGTGCCTGAAATTTTCAAAACATGTACCAAATAGAATAATCTGTGAATTTGACATCATTAGAACCTCCTTTCACATTCTTTTCCCAACCCTTTGTATTTTAAAATCTGTTTCTGATACATTCAATAACTTGGTTGATTACATTCTTTTCATTCAGTTTTATAAGTTCTTGCTTTCACCAAGTTAATGTAACATTTTGATATGTTATACCATCTTCTTGAATGTTTATGTTATCCTCAATGGACAGAAAGTGAAGGAAGTTTTCAAATTTTTTTTTTCTTAACCTATCCTAATCTAAATTGGATGTAGCTTTTTAGTGAGTCATTGCTGCTTTTTCAATATCTATATTGTCACATTGTAAAGTCAACAATACATTTTACTGGTTTTGAGACAGCCAAGTAATACAGCATATTAAAGAGAATGTCCCAATTTTTCCCAATTTTTAATGAAACGAAGTATTCTTGATTTCTCAATTGTGCTATATGAAAGATCTGTGGTGACATTTTCCAGATATGATTTGAGAACACCTTATTTATTCATTCATTTATTTATTTACCCATTTATTTATTTATTTATTTATTATTAATTAATTTATTTTAGAGTATCTTATTTATGCTCTATCTACTTTATATCACATATGAATGTGCCTGACAAGTCTTGGGAAGAGAAATAAATTTATCCGGCAAGAAAATGATTGCTCTGACTTTGTCCAATGTTGAACTGTTATTTCAAACAGTTAATTTTTAGTTCTTTATTTTGAATGTGAAGGTAACTCAATCAAGTTAGTTTTATTGAAAACCTTTAATGGAAAGAATATGAGTCTACTTAAATGCCAAAAAGGCAAGTGATAAGATTTTTCCCGAGGTTGCAACTTAGAGATATTTTGGGAAGAAGGCTGGTTATCCAGCAGAAAGTTATTGCTGTTCAATCATACTTTGCTTTTCATCAGCCTGCTTTAACAGAGTTGTGGAGGTCATTTTACTATTTTGTATTGGTTTCTTCTGTTAAATATTTTTCAATTAATTACTGTAATATTTAATTTTTTCATATAACTTTTGGTATCATTTAGGGATTGATATTTCCCCCAACAAAGATGGTGGTGTTATGAAAGTTATCAAAAAAGAGGGAGAAGGAGAAGAAACCCCAGGTATTAAGAGTGATGTTTATGTACACTACACTGGTACATTAGAGAATGGAGAAAAGTTTGATTCAAGTCATGACAGAGGAACTCATTTTAAGTTCACACTTGGTCTTGGTAAGTTTAGCAACAATATTGTGGAATGCTTTAGTAATAGTATGATAACTTATCATACATTATTTTAAAGAATTTGAGGGAAAAAATTACTGTTAAGCTCATTCATTTCCTTTGCAAGGCTATTGATATGAAATTAATTTCCAGAATGCTTGGCACAGCAGCCCTAAACTCTGTTAATATTTAAGAGTGATTATGGAAACAGTGATTGTAAAAGCCTCTGACTTCATGTTGTAATAAATTACATTATAGTTACTCCTAGCCCAGTTTGCAACACAAAGTTTGTGAAAGTGGGCAAATATTCCATTTCTTTCATTTTGATTTTGGTTATTTTGTATCCCTAGCTACATCTAACTAAGGTAGCAGGCCAGTGGATTGGAGAAGGGGCACTCCATCTAGAATTACTGGTGCTATATGCCTTTAAGGGTCTTTAGTTTGAAGATATCAATGTGAGGTGCTTTTCAACAATTGTTTTTCAAAAGCTGCATTTAGTGTAAGGCCTGTGTTTTTAACTGGTTTCCATGACAATTTCATTTCACAGGTGAGCTTTTTTTGTAATCTGCTACTGATGGATAAGATTTTTTGTTGAAATGGCTTTAACAATTTTTGTCTGGGTACCCATTGGCATTTTGTAATGTTACAGGAGTTATCACCCATCATAAAGATACTCCCGAAGTATTAAAATTAACGACTTTGCTTCAACTGGGAATAAGTGATATAAACATCAGTTTTTTTCATCTTCTGCAAACACTTGTGACCCCAGTCATGTTGAAGCAAAACCTTTAGTACTGGTAGTTACATATTTGCCCATTTAAATCAGGAACCCTGAATGTTGCTTTCTTGAAAGGAATATCTGTTTGGCATGTTAATGTAACCCAGGAGAAAGAAAGCATTCTATACAAAAGAGATAATAAATGACTTAGTTCTTTAGCATAAGGCGTCATCTGCCATGGGTTTTTTTGTTTGAAACATTCAACTTGTGAATTTTAGATATATTCAGTGAGAATGTGGTCAAGAAAGCCCATTATCTTGAGAGAGTCAGATGAATTTTAAGGATTTTTATAAAGTATTGTAAGCATTTAAGAGAAAATAATGGCGTGAGGTAGCTTGTGGTGACAGGAATGATCACATTAACTAGGGTGGTTCAGGGTTGATCTTTTTTTAGAGATACATGCTGGCCATGCAGAAAGAGGTAATACAAAATGAGATAAGATTTTATAGTTTGTTTTCATGGGTATGGTTATCTGGAAGTATTTTTTAAATGGGCAGTATAGCACATTGTCAGCTCTCCAGTAAGTTATGCCTACACAAATTTGTTTTATGGTGATGAAAAACTTTGTTGGACCATAATTAACTCTGAAAGCATGAGATAAAGTGTGTACCAAAGTGGAAGTTATTAATGTATGATTGAAATTTAAAGAGCAAAGCAGAATGCAGGAAATATGTAATTTTTTAACAACAACTATTTCATGTAAAAGAATTCATTCTCAGTTAAATCAAGTGCTACAAAAATAGATTTTGTAGCACTGAAGGAATAGGAGCTTGGTTACATCCTAGTTGTTGTGCCACAATTTCTTGTTGGTATGGGAAGTCTTCAGGCTAATTATTATGCTGATCTTGTTGTTTGTAAGCTTGCTGCTAACTGCATCCAAAGTGATTCAGTATCATCTTTTCCTGAATTTCCTTTTTGGATAGATGGGGCACACCAGTATTGTAACTTTTCCACTCTTTTCCCCTCTTCCTCCCCTCTTTCCCCCTCTTTCCCCCTCTTTTCCCCTCTTCTCCCCTCTTCTCCCCTCTTTTCCCCTCTTTTCCTCTCTTTTTCCCTCTTTTTCCCTCTTTTCCCTCTTTCCCCTCTCTTCCCCATTTCTTCCCCATTTCTTCCCCATTTCTTTCCCTCTCTTCCCCTCTCTTCCCCTTCCTCCCACTATCCTCCCCCACCCACCCCTATCTTGCCATATTCTCCCCCTTTCCATTTTCATTGGATTTCTCCCACCTTCCATTTTCTTCTCATCTCTCCCCCATTTCTTTTTTCCTTTCTGTTCCTGCTCTTATTTTCCCTTTCTTCCTGTCTTTTGATCTTTCCTCTTCTCTCTGTATTTCTTCTATCTGCTTCATCTATCCGCTACCCACTGCATTTTTTCCCAATCTCTTTGTTTTCCATTTTGTCTGCCATCAGTTTAGAAAGTCAGATCCCGTCCGCATGATGCAAACTAAGTAGATGGAGAAACTGCATATATGTTGGGTTTCTTAATGTCATTCTGTTCTGGTAAATGCTTTAAGCGTTGGAACACACTGGTGAAATGATTGAATTTGACCCACTGCCACACGATTGATTAAAATCTGAGAACCACAATTTTTAAAAAATCATATTCTAACACAGCAGGCAATTGATCATCAGGTAGTTGACATGATCTGGACATCTTATATCAGAAAATTAAGTGTCAAAGTCACAAATGACCCATCTCCTGCAGTAGAGAATTTCTTCATAGAGTTTTCAAGCAAACCAGTCACAGCAAAAAAACTACCAAGAGTTATGCAGATTAGCAGGTGCCCCAAAACAGGAGTTGTGATAAATACTAGCTTTGTCCATGAAAAGGAAATGCAAATCTGCTATAATTTTTTTTAAGTAAAAGAACCTTGGTGTTGATTGGTTAAAAGTTTTTAGAGGTCAACAATGGTACAGACCAACAGAACTTTTTATACATAAAGTAAAATGATGCTTGGAAACCATGGGTGTTGTTTCTCAGTTGCCTGTCCAGTAAAAAGGAGATCCCCAATTCGAATCGGGCAATGCCTTGCTTTTTTATGCTTATGGATTTTCAGAAATACTACTGGAAAAAGCACTAGATTTCACTAAATCTGAATATATTTTTGACATGAAAGAAGACAGGAGAAAACAGTAGCTACTTATATATTTGATTACCGCCTGCTAGAAGGTTTTGTTTTTGCCAAACACTGATAAAAACGAAATAAATAAGCATCCCTAGAATAAAACTGATCTGATCCATAGAATATAACAGTATGTACCCAATATATGCCTATGTGGCATTTTTAATTGCTGAACCTCCAGTAGAATGGCGATTTCTGACGGGAATAGCATTTTATACATGCACGTTGTTGTTCCCCAAGAAGTACCAATGAAATTTAATGACGTCATGTCAGCAATAAATACAGAACTGCAGTATTTACTAAATATTGTAACTGATTGTTAGAGGATTTCATTTTTCTAGTTGTTTAGTGTGATGTCAGGATTGTAATCAAAAGTTTTGCATCAAGTCATTGTTTAAATGGTTAAATAAATTCATGTTTATTAGTTTCACTAAAACTTGGTCTTTGTCTTTCTGTCTGTTTCTCTGTCTGCAACTTTTTGCCCCTCTTTTTTCCCTTGTTTTGCCTTGTTACTGGTACAAGTTCAGAAAGGTTTACTCTTTTATGATTTAAGGACCCTTGGGTCTGCTACAAACATTTCACTTTTACTTGCTAATTTTGCTATACTCCCTTATAAAGGACAGGTTATCAAAGGCTGGGACATTGGAGTGGCCACCATGAAAAAGGGAGAAATCTGTGTTTTAACCTGTACTTCAGAATACGCTTATGGTGACCAAGGTAGCCCACCGAAAATACCACCTAAAGCAACACTGATATTTGAGATTGAACTCGATCATTGGGAAGACAAAGATCTTACTGAAGATGGTGGAGTCATCATGAAAACAATCACTGAAGGGGAAGGTTATAGCAAACCAAACCAGGATGCTTCAGTTTCAAGTAAGGACAATTGTCTAAAGAAATGTTTTAATTTTGAGATTTTTTAATATGTTTTTAGCAGACATAATTTTTAGTATTTAGTACAAAACATTTCTGTTTGTACTGCGTTGACATAGTAGTCTTTGGCAGTTATGAAATGTGTTTTATAGTGTAAAGTCCCAATCCTTATTTTTTGTTTATTTCACTCTGTTCACTTTATCCCATTTCATCTACTTCGCGTTTTCTGTATCTCGCGCCTTTTCACTTTACCCACCACCATTTACTGCTTGCACATGAACATGCACAGACACGTGCATATATGCACACATGCATGCACTTTCTTGCTGTCTTTCTTTATTTCTTCCCCCCTCGGCCTTACCCTCCCTTTCCTTCTCTCTTCCTCCCTTCTCTTCTCTCTTCCTCCTTTCTCTTCTCTGTTCCTCCCTTCTCTTCTCTCTTCCTCCCTTCTCTTCTCTCTTCCTTCCTTCTCTTCTCTCTTCCTCCCTTCTCTTCTCTCTTCCTCCCTTCTCTTCTCTCTTCCTCCCTTCTCTTCTCTCTTCCTCCCTTTCCTTCTCTCTTCCTCTCTTTCCTTCTCCCTTCCTCCCTTTCCTTCTCCCTTCCTCCCTTTCCTCCTCCCTTCCTCCACTCTCCCTCTTCCTTCTTTTCTTGTCTTATCTTTCCTTACTGTTCTTTACTTTTACCTTCTCTTCTCTCTTCCTCCCTTCTCTTCTCTCTTCCTTCCTTCTCTTCTCTCTTCCTCCCTTCTCTTCTCTCTTCCTCCCTTCTCTTCTCTCTTCCTCCCTTCTCTTCTCTCTTCCTCTCTTTCCTTCTCCCTTCCTCCCTTTCCTTCTCCCTTCCTTCCTTTCCTTCTCCCTTCCTCCCTTTCCTTCTCCCTTCCTCCACACTCCCTCTTCAGTACTTTCCAGGCGTATCTCTACTTTATGTTCATGACCTTTTCAGAACTATCCACCCAAGACCCAAGATATTTTGATCACAATTCATGGCATGTTAACATTTTCTCAATCTGCGTAATTTTTCAAACACTGCTAGTGTAATAAAAACCATGTTCATGTTCTACATAACACTGGAAATCTGCACCCCCCAAATTAATATTCCTGAAAAGTAACTCCCAGAAAACTGATAAGAAAAATTTATTATTTTATGGGATGTGAGTGTTTTCCTGTGATATTTAGTGCGGGGTCAAAAATTTTGGACTGGGCAATAAATAAGATAATGGTAATATATAGTGACTTCAAGATCACTAGTTTCATGTCATAAACAGAAGGAAATCCTCCCTCCAAACGTAAAACCTGTGTCTCTCTTGCATATAACATTTTACAAGAGGCTAAGGAAGTCTAATGATAAAATAAATATGTACTATATTTTTACATATGCTCCATAGAAAGAGGGCTAGGGGTTTCTGGCCTGATCCCACCTTGCTCACCTTTTCCTGTCCTTGTCCTTTACTCCGGGTGATGGATTTTTGCCATATTTTAGACTCTACCAGACTTCGCCATTTGGCACGATCAGTATTGTCACCTGGTTTCAGACCAAGCCAGCATAGATCGGTGTTAAGCTTCTCACTTCATCTTTGTTTTGGTCTTCCTCACCTTCTCGCACTTTTTAATCCTGACCTCCTATACAAACCAGATGTTCTCCTCATTTTCTCTCCGCCAAATATCGCCATTTTTGATTTCCTTTTTTGAGTAGTTGAGGTATGCTGGTTTAACTTGTTCAGTTCATCTTTATGTACAAATGCTCCGATTTTGTTGCAGTGGTGAGTTGAAAAGCGGTGTATTATATGTAATGCCGGAGGTGGATGCATACAGTTACAGAGTAATGGCCTTCAAACCTTTGACCACCAGTTTACATTTTGAATTTTACAATTTGATCTATTAAGTTTGTTGTTCATGATTTAGTGTAGGAAAATTAGACCATAAATAAAGTAGAAATAAAAGACCAGGTAGGTAAAAGTA
This sequence comes from Morbakka virulenta, assembly GCA_003991215.1. Taxonomy (NCBI): domain Eukaryota; kingdom Metazoa; phylum Cnidaria; class Cubozoa; order Carybdeida; family Carukiidae; genus Morbakka; species Morbakka virulenta. Next base: position 104,392 of record RDPX01000151.1, read on the forward strand.
ACAGTAGTAACGGTACCATAGATTTTTACTGCCTTCATTTGGCAACTGTGGATAATTTTTTTCCTTCATAACATACCTTTTTCCTTGTGTAAATTTTATTTCTGTGCTTTGCAGTTCACATGAGAGGATCATACAACGGAAGAACTTTTGAAGAAAGGGATGTTCAATTTACCCTCGGAGAAGGTAGGTTTAATCGAAATACTTTAAAAGATTTCTGTATTACCTCATGAGTTCATTGACGTATGTTAGCAGAGAAAGCTTGGGCAAAGTGTGGAGATAAATGAGGCACAAGAGAATCATGTTCTTGAATCCAATCACAAAACAGTGTTGCCCCCTTCAAAGCTCCCGTTGCCCTCAATGATGAAGGCCAAGAGGCTTTTTGAATATCGCCACGAAAACGACCCAAATCATGCTTTTAATATAGGAACTTAATTCGATGAAGAGAAGCACCGTTTAAAATAATGTTATTATAACTGAGAGAGGCATTTGTAGCATCACGATTGTATGTTCGTATAAAAGTTCAACAGTACGTAGAACAGATACCAACGAAGATGAGTGCCGTAGTCACTGCCTGGAATACGGGTATAAATGCAATTATTGAATAGGATCTTACATTGTTGCGAGTTTATGGCAGTTAAGAAAGAGAAAGAAAGGGAGAGAGAAAGATATCTATATATGCTTAGAAATGTATACATATAATTAAATATAGATATGATGAGAGAGAGAGAGAGAGAGAGAGAGAGAGAGAGAGAGAGAGAGAGAGAGAGAGAGAGAGAGAGAGAGAGAGAGAGAGAGAGTGAGAGAGTGTGAGAGAGTGTGAGAG
>RDPX01000151.1:145811-159831 GCA_003991215.1 Morbakka virulenta
CTTTCCCCTTGAATACCCTACAGGTACTACAGGTACGAATCTAGGGGTATTCAGTTTCGATGTATTAAGTGCTTGTTCAACCCTACACCAATACGCAATATTTTTGCTGTTTACATGTCCTGGAGGCAGAAAGTGCGCTTTGTCAGAGAAATAAACGTGATCCGAGAAGTTGGGCTGTCTTCGAGTTTGTCATAACACCATTTTGATGTGGTTACGCGTTTTCCTGTGTTCACCTTCGAATGTCATTGGGTTTTTTATCTTTAAAGGATACAAACGAAGAAATGATTTGAGAACACTGCTCAAAGAGTATTGCGTGCTTGACTGAGTCGTACAAATATTTTCTTCAGGCTCCGCATCACGACGTCCTGTACATCATCAATTTTGCCTTATCAGAGTTCCATACGCTCTTAACTTTTAAACTCAATAACAACTTGCTTTTGTGGAAGAGCATGACGAAACCAAAACTGTCTCCAAAAATTTGCTGATACTACAGTGTGTAACTTGTTGGGAAAGTAGACCTCCAGACATATTGTTTTTTTCTTGATCCACCAAGACATATTACGAAAGACAAATGTTTGAATCTTTCATGCAAGACGTCGAATGGTAAGCAGTAAAAAAGAGGATGAAAATTAAAATTTACATTTCAATTCAAAGATTTGTGGGTTTTGTTTGGTCTGTTTTATAGTCACACAGTAATTATTTGCTCTCTAAAAAAGACAGGAGTAAGAAAGTCAAGACGTAAGTCAGCAAACCACTAATTACGTTACAGAAAAACCATCTGTTTGATAACTGCCTCTACCACATATTAAAACCCAGAGACTCGGCTTTACCACGGTTCTATGGATTACCAAAAGTACATAAACCTAATGTTCAAATACGTTCAATCGTCGCTCACTCTGAAAGTCCGCTTCACTCACTTTCACGTTACATAGCTGACCTTCTGCGTCCCTACACAAAGGTGAATCCACACCACTGCAACAACAGCACTGCTTTTGCCGCCTTCATTACACACCAAAGAATCCAAGAAGATGAAACCATGGTCTCCCCATTAATGTCACATCATTATATACAAGCATCTCCATTGACGACACCTTACGAATTGTGGAGGACCTTCTTGAACATGATGATTCATTGCCGTCAAGAACCACACTGAAACCTTCAGATATCCTGGACCTACTACGAGTACTTCTCACCAACGCATACTTCCTCTTCAACAATGGCATCTACACACAAACCAACGGTGTACCCATGGGAGCCCCTACATACTCGGTTATTGTTGAAATATTCATGCAAGTATTTGAAGCCACAGCATTATCAACAGCAGACCAAGGGCCAAGTGTCTGGGAAAGGTACGTCGACGATGTCTTTGCAATCATCAAGAAGGATCACCTACAAGGTTTGATTGAGCGCATTAACAGATTACACCCAAACATCATATTCACCATGGAGAAAGAAGAAGAAAGAGAAATACTTTTCCTGGATGTCCTGGTAAAGAAGCAGGCAGATTGCAGCATTTCCACTACCATCTACAGGAAACCAACCCACACTGACCAGTACCTCAATAATGCATCACACCATCCAGTCTCGGCTCGAAATAGTGTCATCACCACTCTGTTTGGAAGAGCAAGAAGCATTATTTCTAACCTACATGACCTCAGAAAAGAAGAAAGATACCTTCAAAGGGTTCTCTTATCCAATGGATACCACACTAAAGATGTCCAGATAAAGAGCCCCTAAAACGTATACGTCTGCCTTACATGAAAAATATCAGCGAACATCTAAGACGAGCCCTTCGACAACACAATATTCAATGCTCCTTCTTCACAACATACATCTTAAGGAAGATCCTCACAAAACCAAAAGACCCAGTGCCTCTGGGTCTTTTGGTTGTGAGTAAAAACGTAGTTTACAGGAGAGGAACAACGTAGTTTACAGACTACAATGTAAGGACTGTACTGCCTCCTACATAGGTGAATTAAAGCGTTTCTTTGGTCAAAGAGAAAAAGAACACAAGAGAGCTGTTCAAAAAGGTGACACCAAGAATCATGAAATAGCCGAACACTGCTGGACACAGGATCATACCTTTGACTGGGAAAATAAAAGGATTGTAGACAAGGAAATCAACACAACAAGAAAAATAAAAGAAACAATCCATTTCCTGCAATGTAGCAATCACATCAACAGTATATCATACACCCTTCCAGAAATATGGCTTCCAGCACTAAAGAAAGAAACACAACAGGCACACATAGATATGGCGCCACTTCCCGAAACATCTCGAGCCCTGTCTACACGCACGTACGCACTACCAAAGTATAAAATAGCCGTATCTAGTCATTTTAGTAGCCTGAGGATGGGAGAAGTATCTCTCGAAACGTAGCTCAGAAAAAGCTTACGACTCATGACATGATAATGCTCTTCATCTGAGTCCATAAAGTTATGGCTTAAAGGGTTTGTTTGACAATAATGTCTTCTATCGGTCGCTGGATCAAGTAGTAGTAGCTGTAGGAGTAGTTGTAGTAGTAGTAGTTGTAGTAGTAGCTGTTGTAGTAGTAGATGTAGTAGTAGTTGTAGTAGTAGCTGTAATAGTAATACTAGTACTATTTGTTATAGTATTAGATGTAGTAATTGTAGTAATTCTAGTAATTGTAGTAGTACTACTACTAAAGTAGTTGTAGTAGTAGTTGTATTAGTAGATGTAATGGTAGTAATGGTAGTAGTTGTAGTTGTAGTAGTAGCTGTTGTGGTAGTAGATGTAGTAGTAGTTGTAGTAGTAANGTTTGTTTGACAATAATGTCTTCTATCGGTCGCTGGATCAAGTAGTAGTAGCTGTAGGAGTAGTTGTAGTAGTAGTAGTTGTAGTAGTAGCTGTTGTAGTAGTAGATGTAGTAGTAGTTGTAGTAGTAGCTGTAATAGTAATACTAGTACTATTTGTTATAGTATTAGATGTAGTAATTGTAGTAATTCTAGTAATTGTAGTAGTACTACTACTAAAGTAGTTGTAGTAGTAGTTGTATTAGTAGATGTAATGGTAGTAATGGTAGTAGTTGTAGTTGTAGTAGTAGCTGTTGTGGTAGTAGATGTAGTAGTAGTTGTAGTAGTAATAGTAGTAGTAATACTAGTACTAGTTGTTGTAGTATTAGATGTAGTAATTGTAGCAATTCTAGTAATTGTAGTAATTGTAGTAGTACTACTACTAAAGCAGTACTACTACTAAAGTAGTAGTACTACTAAAGTAGTTGTAGTAGTAGTTGTATTATTAGATGTAATGGTAGTAATTGTAGTAGTATTAGTACTAAAGTAGTAGTAGCAGTAGATGTAGTAGTTGTATTAGTAGATGTAATAGTAGTAATTGTAGTAGTAGTAGTACTAAAGTAGTAGTAGTAGTAGCAGTATTAGTAGATGTAGTAGTCCTCCATCATTTGCTGTCAACCATGTAGTCACTGTGGGTCATCATGTTTCGGTGTTGTATTTTCAAAATTGGCTGGTGCTGATGAGACCGATGTTAGAATGGCAGTGAACACATAGTTCAGCATGTGGTAAGTTGGAACATAAGGACTGTTTTAATAAAACTTAATTTTTTCATAAATCATTTTGAGTAATTGTTGAGATTTTGTGTTACACATGTCGTGCTTCCATATATTTATTTAAATATCGTTTAATGGATTGAATCACAAAGTGCCATTCTGTAGTAAGGAATATTTTTATCATTTTCTAACTAATCACATTTTTAATACTTTCTTGAGTACGAGTACCTACATTTGTACAAAAATAAATTGGCTTATTAAATCACGTAGGAACAAATGAGTCTTGATTTACTGCTCTATCAACTGTCAGAACAAGAAGTCTTGTTAAGTGTGATGAAACCTATTAAACATAATAATATACAGTTGATTCAACAACTGGTATTTCTATTTGATCAAGTGTGAATCTTGAACAATCATAATTCTTGATTTGTTAGTCATTGATATTGAAGCCACCTATCCATGAGACCTTCCTATATGTGATTTTCTTTCAGAATTTTAAAGCTTTATTGATTTTTCTTGCATTATTTTCTTAGAAGAGTAAACAGCAAAATATTCTGTCTTTACCCAGATGGAAGTCACGAATACTTTGTGGTAGACGTGAAAGATATATTTAGTGCTTAGATGGTGTGAATATCTATTTCATTTAAAGCTGATATCAGCTCATTTGCAAAGTGATAAAGATAGTTTATGAAAGGCTTTATTTATCTCGAGTTTAATGTGAACTTTTCCTTTGTTGACCCTAAGCAGATGCTTCATAGAATAGCAGCCTATTTTTGCAACACTGTTCTCTCTCTCTCTTGAGATAATTAAATCAAATAAGTAAAGTCGTAATGTGGTGGGAAAGCCTGAGACCAGTTTCAATAAATCCTGATTTCATCATGGACAGATACAGCAAATTGAATTCAATTAATTATGGATTTTGTGCTGACACATACCCAATGCCACACTGCTCTTCTTTTGGAAATAATCATTGGATTCCTTATTTTCTTGGTAATATGCAAGATCATAGTAAGTTAATATCAATTTGGTGATTATATCGTGATTCCTAGTATCAGGTATCGTCGTTGGTTGCTTTGGGCTATATTTGGTTGTATACTTGTATAGTATATCTATATATATTTCGTTACATTTTATTGATAAAATTTGCTTCCCTACCGTTGTTTTATCTAGACCTAAGGTAATATATATATAAGAGAAATCACTCGAATTAATGGTTTAAGGTGGAATAAATAAAGTAAAGAAATATTAATTATAAGATTTGTCAGACTACGTATTCAAATTTGAAGTTTTTATATATCAGATCTAAAATAATAGATTTCTACGAGGCCTTATTTTTATAATCATAATTATTACTTTCATCGTCTTTATCAACTTTTCTTCATCACTACCATCATCGTAAATTTAACTTGAAAATGTTTTTCACCTCTTTCTATCTTCTTTGTTGGTATTGAAAGCTTGATTTTGGAAGTATTACTTTAAAAAATTTTAATACTAAAAACGTTACGAGCCCATAGAGGTGCAAAAGATAATGTCTATAAAACGAGTTTTCAACAAAGATAAAGACAAAAAATGCAACATAAAAATTGTAAACCTCTCAAATGTAAATGCTATTGTATTACTGAAGGGATTTTTTCTCGTAACTACAAATAAAATACCTTCAACAACACAATCCCCTGGCAGTAACACGTTATTGTAAGACTATATTTTTTATCCAAGTAACCTTGCCTGTTTAAAGAAAAATAGACTATATGGTTTTTGTGCATTTATTTAGACCATTAAATACTGTGATGGTAATGTTTTTTCAAATCGAAGTATATGTTACGTTAGGTTCTGTAAACTTTTACAACATGGGTATTCAGTCCAAGACCAACATGCCACATGGGTTCAATGAGACCCACCCGTATCCACACTGTGTATTTCTTTAACGATAAGACGTTACGACCTGATAGTACCATTTTCATCTCCATTTTCATGATTTTATTTTGTTTTCATGAACAGTGGATTTTCGTAGCCTGGCATTACACTAATTTTTAAACAGTTATTTTCCAAAGTTAAGCATTTTAAGAGAAGGCTGGGTTTGCAACTGCAAGATCATTACTTTTCAGTAGCATCCTTTATTTATTTTCTTCCTTTATCAGAAAAATTGCATACAATATATATATATATATATATAAATATAAATAAATATATGATAACTCAGTTTTGTATTAGCCGAAAAGGGAAGTTAGCTCTCTAACATTGGGGGTTCATTGATTAGAAAATGCATTTTACGTATTTGAAGGTGTAATGAGAGTTTTACTTAGATTTGTGGGGTATCAAACACACAAGCGCATGAATTCTGGCACTAGACGTCTCTTTCTCTCTGTGTGCTATAAATTCGCAATAAAGTAAGATCCTATTCAATTACTCTCTCTCTTTTCATCTACCTATCTATCTATCTATCTATCTATCTATCTATCTATCTATCTATCTATCTACCTATCTATTCTCTAACCCCTTTCTCTTAGTCACACCGATACACACACAGAGATCCAAAGACACATCCATATGCACACAAGTTATTTTTTCTGAGCTACGATTCGAGAGATACTTCTTCCATCGTCACGCTATTTAAATGACTAGATACNTATTCAGTCCAAGACCAGCATGCCACATGGGTTCAATGAGACCCACCCGTATCCACACTGTGTATTTCTTTAACGATAAGACGTTACGACCTGATAGTACCATTTTCATGATTTTATTTTATTTTCATGAACAGTGGATTTTCGTAGCCTGGCATTACACTAATTTTTAAACAGTTATTTTCCAAAGTTAAGCATTTTAAGAGAAGGCTGGGTTTGCAACTGCAAGATCATTACTTTTCAGTAGCATCCTTTATTTATTTTCTTCCTTTATCAGAAAAATTGCATACAATATATATATATATATGATTACTCAGTTTTGTATTAGCCGAAAAGGGAAGTTAGCTCTCTAACATTGGGGGTTCATTGATTAGAAAATACATTTTACGTATTTGAAGGTGTAATGAGAGTTTTACTTAGATTTGTGGGGTATCAAACACACAAGCGCATGAATTCTGGCACTAGACGTCTCTTTCTCTCTGTGTGCTATAAATTCGCAATAACGTAAGATCCTATTCAATTACTCTCTCTCTTTTCATCTACCTATCTATCTATCTATCTATCTATCTATCTATCTATCTATCTATCTATCTACCTATCTATTCTCTAACCCCTTTCTCTTAGTCACACCGATACACACACAGAGATCCAAAGACACATCCATATGCACACAAGTTATTTTTTCTGAGCTACGATTCGAGAGATACTTCTTCCATCGTCACGCTATTTAAATGACTAGATACGGCTGTTTTATACTTGGTAGTGCGGACCTACGTTTACAGAGGAGTCGAGTTGTTTCGGGAAGTGGCGCCATACCTATGTTGTGCCTGTTGTGTTTGTTGTGTTTCTTTCTTTAGTACTGGAAGCCTTATCTCTGGAAGTGTGTAGGATATACTGTTGATGTGATTGCTGCATTGCAGGGAACGGATTCTTTCTTTTATTTTTCTTGTTGTTGTGTTGATTTCCTTGTCTATAATCCTTTTATTTTCCCAGTCAAAGGTATGATCCTCTGTCCAGCAGTGCACGACTATTTCATGACTCTTGCTGTCATGAAATAGCTGAACACTGCTTGTAATTTAATTAGCCTGATGATGGGAAAAGTATCTTTCTAAACGTAACTCGGAAAAAGCTTACGACTCATGACACGATAAAGCTCTTACATCTATGGGTTCCTCTGAGTCTATAAAGTTCAGAATTTTCAAGAATATTAGAGAAACATATGAAGAAGATATTCTTCAAGAATTGTTTATCTCCCACATTCATAGTGGAAGAAACTTTTGATCTTTGCTTGCTATGGTATAAACGTTCTAAAAAAATCACACCAACCAACTATTAGTGTCTGAATACTATTTATTTTACGTAATGCTGTAACAGTAGCCACCTGGATTTCTTTTCCATTGAAATCTCCTCAGACCCAAGTGTGAGTCTGGACCTAAGTATGAGTCTCTGTATGAACATATAGAGCCAGCCTCATTGTCAATTTCGTTTATTGGTGAATGCAAAGAAACATTTGAAATTTGAGTCATATTTGCCTTTGTTTGTGATGCATTGCTTGTTGCGAAATATGCTAATGATAATGTCATTTGGGTAGCTTGGTTTCAGCAGACACTAGATCGCAGGTGGAAATAAAGAGAAGAATTGGAATTGCGAAAACAAATTTTAAAAATTTGGAGAAGGCTCTGCGGTCAAGTAGTGTGATAATGGAAACTAGAATTAGTCCACTTAAACGCTACTTGTGGTCAAGTCTACTATATGGTTGCGAGAGTTGCACTATTGCTAAAAGTCTGGAAGACTTTTAGTAATAGTGCAACTCTCGAAATGTGGTTTCTAAGGAGGATGTTGAGGGTTCCATGGACAGACAGGGTAACAAGTGTGGAAGTTCTGCGTAAGGAAAGGACTGAAAGATATCTATTATAGACGATCGTGAACAGGCAGATTGAGTTTGTAGGGCATGTGATGAGGAAGGAGAGGCTTGGAGAGGTTGTGCTGACTGGCCGTGTAGAAGGGAAAGATCAAGAGAAAGATAAAAGAACTACGTATTGGGCATGGTTAGTTTGTGCAACTGGTTGGAGGCCCACTGTGCTTACTCAGGGTCTGAAGAACTGCCAAGAGAAGTATTGTTTGGCTGTCGCCTACGCCATCAGAAATCTGACACGGCAACCAGATTGATTGACTGACTGATGTCATGAAAGTTAGTAGTCTGGGAGTAAATTCTTGCCTTTTCATTTCTGAAGGATGGAAACGAAGCATATAAAAGAGATGAATCATATCCCGCTAGGTGGTCTTAAATGGATTGTTTCCAAAATCTTCTCGTTTTTGTCTAAGCAAGAAAAATTAACTCATCAAGAGAAATTGATAAAATTCAAAAATTGATTAAGAGTAATAGCTAAGCTTAAAATCCATCAACATTTCTTTTTAACCATTATAGTTTTTGACCAAACAAGATAAGCACCATTTTCACACTAAAGGTTTGAGATGCACTCAACAGATTTGAGCTGGATTTCATTTCCTATCCTTGGGTGCCTATTTGTCGTCAATAATAAATTAATTCCATTTATTTAATATTTCCAACCTCCCGCTGTCATTAAAAAAAACACCATTTCATTTTGACATATGTTAGCTTGTCACTTCATTCCCAAAAAGATAATTGCAACACCTCAAAATATACCAGTGATATATATATATATATATATATATACTATCCATCTCAAGTACACTGTTTACATTTATACATTTTTACAAAGAATAAAAACAAGAACTGAGATGATCATAAGTAAAAACAGAAGGTACTTAGTTTTGCCAAATCGGGGCGGCCAACAACATTATGGGTGTGGTCCTGAAAAATTCTCTCCGGTATTAACAATTAATTTTATCTCCTGGATCCCCTGATGATGCCAGAAAAAAGGAAATTAGAATACCACCCAATGTACTTCAATTGATTCTATACTAATTTATATTACTTCAAATGAGTCACTAAATCTCTTTTTAGTCGATGACTGATTACAAAAGGAATGCTTCCATTTGAAATATTTATTTCAATGCAGTTGAAATTTGTATTGATTATTGAGTTACTGTTTGCTTTACTATGTTAGGTGTTTCATGAAAGATTTTTCAAATTTTTCAATTGTTATCACCTATTGGTCAGATTTAAAGGAAAATGTGACTTATATTAACGGTTGCTTGGATAACCTGACAAATAAAGAGGAGGTTACGAATTCGTTCATTTGGCCAGTGAAAGTCAACAAAGTGCTTGTTATTTAATAGTGGCATTCAGTTATCATCTACGTCATTAGGTACGGGACCTAGAGGAAAACGACGCATGAGTTTAAATATTGGTATCTCTAAAAATGCTTATGATTTGGAAATATTATAACATGACTATATTTCAAAGTAAATGTATGTTATTTTACACTGCTTTTAACCTGATCATAGTATTTTTTTGTAAAGGTTTTGTCAATACAACTTTCAGACGTCATCCTTTTTCAGGAAACCAGTTAAAAACGAAAACTGAGGTAAAAAAGCAATGCCTCATGAAGCCTCCGATCCTTTGTACTTTGGTATTGCTGACTGCTTAGTTTTGAAAAATCTGTTGGATTGAAAAACAGAGGTGTACCCTTTTCTAGAAGATTAATCTACTGACTGAATTTCTCTTTGTGAAAATCACTTTGTGACACACACTTGTTGAGATTTTGCTACGGTATTGCTTGCTTATGGAAATAACCCCGACCAAGGAGGCTTGCTTAACCAATTGTATTCAAATCAAACGTTTCAAGATGCACAACATTAACTTCCTTGAACATGTTCAGTTTTGTAATAACAAAATCATAAAGTGGCCTGATATAATTTTGTTTCTGATTTTAGTTGTACTTTGGGGTCGTTGTATTATGCTGCCTATCATAGCTGCCTTAAGTTGAATTTCTATAAACTGATACTCCTGTAAATTATCATCAGAACAAATTTACTTAGTGCGACATCACGGCGCAAAATATGCGCATAGGAAAGAACGAAATAATCGCTAGCACAATGCGGTAGCTTGGAAAATTAACCGTAGTTCTATAGATCAAAATATCAAGCAGCACAGATGAGCTATCAGTGTGGAACGTTTGTAATTTGCATTGATGCCAAATGCTATAAAGATGATTGATAAATAAATATGAAATTGAATTAAATACTAAAAATTTGAGAAGCAAAGTTGGCCCAGGCGTGCTACGAACCCGAACTTCTTGATTTTTAGTTTGAGGCCCTTTCTCCGACCTATCGGGACCTCGCTTCTCAGGAGAGAGTTTTGGGATGTCATAAATTTGTGAATGATGTTACTGGAAACTAACTATTTGTTAGATGATAAAATATTAGAAAGAGGGACATTGGAAATATTTTTATTTGCACCAATCTTTTATCTTAATAATATCTTTGCTGATTTTCACTGCTTTGCTCAAAAGGGGTGAGGGAGCAGAAATGACTGGAAAAGTTGACCAACCATGGTGAGGCTGGACAGCAATGGATTGAGAAGGGCGTTTTGCCTAATGAGGAACTTGCTGGTGAAAGTGGGGAGAATTGGATAGTATACAAGACCCTAAATCGCCTTCAAGCCGAAAATGGTGGATGTATGGCATCCCGCAAGAAGTGCGGCTTTATTACAACAGATACCTGCAGCTGTGGATCAGAGCAAAAAATGCCCAATTTTCTAAACTGCCCCTCTGGATCGGGCTCTCAACCGGCTGACCTGGTGCTCCCCTCCGCGGAGGCTTTGAATTGTACACGTTTCTGGAGTACAAAATTCTTGCAGGACAACAAGAAGAACTGCTTTGCTCTAAACCACATCACTTGAGTATTTTAGATATTTACACCTCTTAAAAAAGTATTATGCCTTTTTCTTTTACGTCTTTTTCTTCAACGTGCATTTCTACCAGGTTTTTAGTCAACATTTGTATCAACGCTCGCACTCCGTCTCACAATTTCACCTCTAAAACTCTCCAAACAAATAAATAAATTGCATAGTAATTTCCTGATAGAGTTAATGCAACTTATTCAAACATGTTGGTTTTATGTTATTTGATTATCAGTTATCTTCACTAAATTCTACAACTTTCCTTTATTGTGTAGTACCTAACCACCATCTCATAATTCAGTCTTATTGTATGAAGCAAGGTGTTTTTCAAATTCTTTGTGTGGCCTTACTGCAAGTAATAAGATAGAAGTCGTACCGTTAAAAACGGCAGAGGAGAGAATGTTAGAAGTGACGGAGTTGGGAATACTAAGCTGGTTAGCTGGAATATCCTTGCACGAACACAGGATGAATGATGACATAAGAAGATTTTTGAAGGTAAGAAAATAACAGAGAAAGCAAGAGAAGCAAGGTTGAGATGGCAAGGACATGTAATGAGGAGAGAAATTGACAATATTTTGAAGGCAGTATGGCAGGCACCAGTGACATGAAGGAGGAGTAGAGGACGACGAAAGCTTAGACTGAGGAACGTCATAGAACGAGACATGAAAGAAGTGGAAGGGAGAGAAGGAGAATGAGAAGACCGAGTCAAGTGGAGAAAAAGGTGTCCAGAAGCCGAAATGACAGAAGTCGGATGAAGGCCGAAGACGAAGAAGAAGAAGAAGACTGCAAGCAATAAGATAACTTTGTTGTCCAAATCTTAGTTCAGGGAGATTGTTATACTCGTAGGCTTGAAAATTAAACTTATTAGAATATCTTCGTATATTTAGCATTAAGACATTTAAATAAAACAAGACAACAAAAAACATGAATAAGCACCTCGTCGTATTTAATAAACGTATTAAAGTGAGATTAAAAACCATAATTTTCTCAGTACACTCTGCACATTTAAAGTCATTTTTTATTTCAAATAAAAAATAAACTAGCTTGACAGCCCCGTTTATTATGTAGATATTTTGTTTTTTTCGTGAAAATCTTTTAGATGACATGCTGACTTCATTTTAGAAAAAGATAATAAAGAAGGAGAAACACCCCTTGCTTCTGGAACAACAAAAATCTACCCTTTTGCTGGAATTAGCATTAAAATATTCGCTCTCTTTGTGGGCAAAAGTCACCTAAGCATCAAAGTTATCTGTAACAATATTCTCATCTATTTATCAGACTTTAGATTTCTAGTGTATTAAAAATGATTAATTACTTAATTAAGCACTAATGATATTAATTTGTACTGTTGACCTGTACTTAGGTTTTAACTTTGAATAAACACCACATGACCATATATTGGTACTCTTCCCTCCAAATTTTGTCTCGATATCTTTAATAATGAAAGGTCAGATTAAATCTCTGTTATCCACTCCTTGAACCAGAGAAGAAAAAAGATTTTTCTGGAACAGGCCCTATTTCTGAAGTTGCTAAATGTCTTTTCTCGTCAACAGAATAATTAATTTTGCAACATCTGCAGTTGAAAAGGGATACATACCCATTTTTGATTAGTTCCTATAACCTATAACCTAAAACCCATAACCTATAACATATAGCCTAGAGCCTATAGCCTAAAGCCTATAGCCTATAGCCTATAGCCTTTAGCTTATAACCTAGAACCTAGAACCTGTAACCTACAACCTATAACCTATAACCTATAACCTAGGTTTCATAAGTCTTTTTCGACATTTTAAATCGTCATTCTTTGTTAAAATGGATACATTTCGTGTTTGTTTGTTTATTGGTTTTTACTTTGGTAAAACAACCATACATCATTACTTAATATGTAATAAATGTTAAGCCAAATACATTAAATTTGCTAATATGGGCTTTTTGAGGTTTTAGAACTGTTTACTAGTTTAACTTGACTTCAATCTAAGACGGCTGGATCTTCTGTTACCGTATTTGAGGCGAATTTCTCACGCTTTGGAAACATAATATCATCGACATCATTAACAATGTTCTTGAAGTAATGGTCAGAATAACAAAAGAGAGAAGTCAAATACGTTGCAAAAGCATGGCTGTCATTATCTGTTAATAAAGGCATATTATTACCCCATATATAAATGCGCCAGTAACAAGGTATGTTGGTGCCACTCATAGCAATATTACATGTTTCCAAGAAACAACATATGTCCAAATTTGACATCGCAAGACCTTCAGTTGGAGTGTTTTGCATGTTGCAAACTAACATTGCACAATCTGACAAATATCCCTTGTGGTACTTGCACCAGGTTCAATAGAAGATAGAGGGTAGCCAAAGTATTTCATATCTATAATTACGTAACACGCAATTATTATACAGGTTCATTTAACTCACTGAAATAAATGATTAATATTTTGTAAGCTGACCAAGTACACTGCGGAGGTCTAATGTGCTCAAGCCAGGTCAATGGTATCCTATGACTATTATTATTTATCAAGTTATTGTATTATTATTACGTATTTCAACAGGTTAACCCCTTTAGAATACATTTACAAAGTTCTGGTATTAGTACAGGACCTGATAATATAAAATAAATCAAAATCTATGAACAGCAAAAGTACACGTTACCATGTGATGAGGTATATATATTTTTCTGGGAAATAAATAATCCTTGTAAAAGCAGTCAAAAGCCAAAACAGGATGTTTTCAAGCAGTCTAGGAATTATAACTCTTAATAAATCTGTTCAGACTTACCAACGATTTTTTAATCCTTGTTTAAGCAAGTAGTGAGTTCTAAATGATGGCCCCCTTGCTAATACAATGACTTGACGTTTGAAAATCGATATATTTGTTTCCAATTGCTGCATTGCAGGTTTTTACCTTAGTCAAACCAAATGGATTGACAATGTGAACACTAATCTATCTATTTATCTATCTATCTATCCATCCATCTATCTATCTATCTATCTATCTATCTATCTATCTATCTATCTATCTATCTATCTATCCATCTATC
>RDPX01000151.1:165822-178322 GCA_003991215.1 Morbakka virulenta
AATATACGTAAGGTAAAACACGAAAAATAAGAACTATGATTGCAACTAATAGTTCTTATTTTTCGTGTTTTACCTTATGTATATATATATATATATATATGCAAGCTAGATCATCATATACTTGGCGTAATTAGATTAGAATACCCTTTTATATGGCAAATATGCAGAAAGTAGAAAAATAGAACACATACTTAAAGGTAGCTTTTGCAAGGCATGGAAATCTTTAATTGAAGCAAATTTTCCTAAACCGATATTTGAAAACTCTTGCATGTACCAAATATCTTGGAGGTATTAAGGAAGAAGGAAAGAAAGTTAAAAAAACAAAAAATAAGGAATATTGAAGAATATGTTTTTATCGCAAACTAGTATTAGCTTAATAAAACCACGATCATTTCAATTCAAGCTTTACACAGCTTTAGCAGTTTCAGTTACAAGATGACAAGAAGACCTTAGAAAATCAAAGCAAAGACACTCAGCATAAAATTCTTCCTGGCATTGCTACGAAGATTTCAGGAAAAATTGTTGCTTCTGTCAAAGGAGTGGAAATTTCTTAGATTAATTGAGAAAACAAATCAGTTTGATATATTTATATAAATTTAGTAAACAATGGTTTACTAAATCATAAATCAGAAAGTTGGTCACTAACAAAAACTAGAGGAACAAAGGGAGAAAGACATCCAAATGTACAGAGCAGTACGGGAAGTTTATTATGAGGATCTACCACCGATCAGTTTAAAAATTAATTCATTTGTTAATATTTGAAAGAGGGATGCCGAAGTTGGGAAATCTGAACGTACATGACTCCGATGAAGCCATAGATGTATGATTTTTATCATGTCATGAGTCGTAAGCTTTTTCTGAGCTACGTTTCGAGAGATAATTCTCCCACCGTCAGGCTACTGAAATGACTAAGTAAGGCTGTTTTATACCTTGGTAGTGTGGGCCTACGTGTCACCAGGGCTCGAGTTGTTTCGGGAAGTGGCACCATCTATGTTGTGCTTGTTATGATATAGCTCTTATATCTACGATGCTGAAGTTATGTAAAAAAAATAAGTGAAAAAATGTACGGAAGATCGGAATGACAAACAGAAGAGAAAGCACCATTCCCTATAAACTGTTTCTTAGCTAGACAAATTGTTTTTCTCTCCTTTCTCCACTGTCTCCTGTTCGGGTAGTGGGTTGCTTCCTATCAACCGATGAGATTCAGGAATCTCATCGGTTCGCTCCCACACCTCAAACGAATCATTAGCATGGCTACGGCAGCCTTTCCCTGATCGACTCATCAACCACAGTTGTGACCAGGAGTTATCGCTGTATTCACCGGACCTGAACACCCCAGATTTTTATCTGTTGGGATACCTTAAGTATAAGGTGTATGGCAAGAACCCCCAGACTAGCCCTGACCTAAAGGCAGCAACTACAGCAGCCATAAGAGCGGTCCCGAGGAAGGAATGTGGGAGGGTCATCGAGAACTTTGTCCGCCGGATCCAAGTGTGCCTGCAGCGCCTGGGAGCTCATTTGGAGCAAATTTTTTAGCGCCAGTGAAACAAAGAGTTTTTGTAGTACAAACCTGAACTTTGGGGATGTCTGCTACATAGCCTTAACCTAATGTGGCTGAAGTTTTGTGTTGATTTTAAAAAAGTTCGGAAATTATTCGACTTTTAGTGATGACCGTTTTTGTGTCACCCTGTAGTTCTGTAACACTACGATCCTGATTGCCGCAAAATATTAAAGTGATCTTAATTTATGTGTATATACTCGGGTAGAAAAATTAAACATTTTTCATTTGCAGGTAGGAATAAAATAAAGATTCACCAGCCGTGTGGAAAGAATCCTTAGTTTTATTTTAACTTACAAGTCTTTGTTGAGGCTGATTTTCACAACATTAGACAATTTTTCCAGCTTATCTGCAGGCGAGACAAGGATTAGGATATCAAGCATATCTATGAGGTAAAAGTGACAAAAAAGAGGAGTGGTGGGCTCCCAAAACATAGATGGAAAGATACCATCCAGAAGGATCTGAAAGTTTGGAGTTTGGAATATGTATCTTAAAACCGTTATCGTTCTAGAATAATTTTAAAAATATGCATATCTAGCTGGTGATACCAATGATATACCACCTGAGACATTTTCTTCTTATTTTGATGAAATGCGATATCTTCAGATATAGGTACTTATTTCCTTTACTGGCTTTTGAAAACCACATTTCTCAAATATAAACCATGGCTACGGGATCTGGAATCATTGTCAAGAAAAGGAAGAGAAGAACTATCTCTTCTGTTGCTCCTTGTTGTAAGAAGTAACGCCGTACGTAAACACTAAAATAACATACGACAAAAAATAGGACCTACATAGGACGTGGACTAGGACTGAATCTTGGGGTTTTCAAGGCTTCAGGAAAACATCTACCCCCAAAAAATGAAGGGTATTCCCCCCCTTAAGATGTACACCAGTGTTTATGCAGAGAACTATCTTGTGCAACGGGTAACAAATTAATACACAAATGCCATGATATATTTATAATTTGTCTATGAATTAGGCATGATTAAATCATTTAAACTTTCATTTTTTCCCTTATTTTGCCGTGCATGTATGAATGCTGTGTGAATGTTTGTAAATAGAGGAACATTTTGATTGGTTTTCTGGTAACCATCCTTCACTTAAAACTGGTCCTGCCATGTGGACAGCACAGAGAGATAGGATATGGACAGAATAAACGGGTTAAAAATAGGATCTGAATACCTCATGACACCACACATCTACTAATGAAGGGTACGAAACGGTGAAGAAAGATTCAAAACAATTATATCAACAAACAAATTTAAAAAATAATTATGAGGGAGGAAATCACTTGCCACAAAAACCGAATGCATAGTTAATAGCTGTTTGAAAATTTGCACTGGACACCTGTGTTACCAGTAATGCTTATATGGGTTCAGCCTTTCTCTACACAATGTGTGCTTCTCTTAAAGCAAATTCAAAACTTTGCATACTGGGTCTTTCATTGGTGATACACCTGGTAAACAGTGGGCCCATTTTTGTCTTTCACTTAATTTGGGATTGACTAATATGACCCAAATTGTTTAAAATGGTTACTGTTAATACTACTGTAAAGAATGCTGGTACGATAATTAATTGTTAAGACCTTTCATTGCTGATTTCCGGGGCCCCCCGCCGCCCCCCGGAAATGAGCAATGAAAATTTTTGTCAAAGATTCGTATTATTTTATGAGCAGCTTTAGTAATAATAAATAATTTCCATGTTTATGAAACAGTGTGCATCAAGTCAGCAGCTTTAGATCAATTTAATATGATAGTGAATATAATAGGCAATTGGCCTCCATGGTCACTATATTAAGTGGCCCCTCCACTTTTAAAATCGATCTGTCGGCCCTGCTTTTGGTAACAAATTCAGTGTTAATGCTCATACAAAAACGTCATAACTTAAATCTTGATAAACAACAATTTTTACTGTATCTAAGATTAGATTTCGTAATTGCTCCATTAAGTACATGAAGCTTGAAATTTAAAGGTCGTAAATTAGACTCACTCATGTCTAATAAACTTCGTATTAGGGAAGTTGTTAAGATAATTTTTATCTTTCATCTTTTGGTAAGAAAAAGCTGTTTGTACTGTGAATCTTGGAGGAAATTGTAAAGTGGTTATAGTGAGCGTCTTGTGTATGAAAAAATAAGTTATAAGTTGTGTAAATAAGTTGAACAAATAAGTTGTGTAAATAAGTTGAACAAATAAGTTGTGTGTCCTAGATAACGTCTTGTGTATGAAAACAAATGGATTTGTTTTCATACACAAGACGTTATCTAGGACACACAACTTATTTGTGAAAAAATAAATAACAAATATTGTTTTTTAAATACGTTTTATAGTTTGTCTTTGACCTAATATCTGTCACCTTTCAGCTTGCTGAACACTCTAGCAGAAGCGAGATTAAGATGGTTTGGGCATGTAGAAGGGAAAGATGTGGAGTGTTTGGGAAGAAAGGTGACGAAGACGAAAGATCGAGGCATAGAGAAGAACAGTAGACCCAAAGAACTTTGGTAAGATTAAGGATAACGCAGTAGTGTTGGGTATGTAGACGATAGATTACAGGGATCTGACAGCTAGAAGAAAGTCCCTTACCGTGCCGATCTTCGATAGCAAGAAACGAGCAAATGCATATCCTTGTCATGGAAACAAATCTTACCTTTATTTTGTTTACAACAATATGGAAGTCTTTAGAATAGATACAAGATTTTTTTAATTGAGCAAAACGTGAATCAATATTTCTATTTGTTTGTGCCCTTTCTTCTCCTTACTCCTCTTCGTGCGCCATGATATTCCACTGCATTCATATTTTCTTGAAATGCAAACTGACTGTAGATATTCAGAGTTTTTGATTATAGATGTGAACAAGCCGTTGCCAGCTCTAAATAGCCATCTTTACATATGAAAATTTAATCTATCGACAAATCCAAACAACATAATATTTAATTTTTAAGCCAAGAATACAACTACAATAATTGAAATCCAGAATTCTACACGTTAACAACTAAGAAAATAAGCTGGATCTGAAGAGGTTTGCTACCAGGAGAGGAAAATGCCATGGAAAGGTCATTTGAACTTACAAGTACTCTTAAGATATCACTTATGTCTCATGGTCAGCTGCCATTCTTTGCTTTTCACATTTCTCAATCTTATTAGCCTCACAATTCTTTTGACTGATAGTATTATCTATTTTATATAATGAAAAAATTACATTGGACTTTTAATCATAAGTGGGACAAATGTAAGGCTTTTTGTGCTATCTAGAATATTGTAATAAAAAAGACTTCAATCAGGAAAATGTTTGTCAAGAATATTATCGATAAAATTAAAATNAAGATTAGATTTCGTAATTGCTCCATTAAGTACATGAAGCTTGAAATTTAAAGGTCGTAAATTAGACTCACTCATGTCTAATAAACTTCGTATTAGGGAAGTTGTTAAGATAATTTTTATCTTTCATCTTTTGGTAAGAAAAAGCTGTTTGTACTGTGAATCTTGGAGGAAATTGTAAAGTGGTTATAGTGAGCGTCTTGTGTATGAAAAAATAAGTTATAAGTTGTGTAAATAAGTTGAACAAATAAGTTGTGTAAATAAGTTGAACAAATAAGTTGTGTGTCCTAGATAACGTCTTGTGTATGAAAACAAATGGATTTGTTTTCATACACAAGACGTTATCTAGGACACACAACTTATTTGTGAAAAAATAAATAACAAATATTGTTTTTTAAATACGTTTTATAGTTTGTCTTTGACCTAATATCTGTCACCTTTCAGCTTGCTGAACACTCTAGCAGACGCGAGATTAAGATGGTTTGGGCATGTAGAAGGGAAAGATGTGGAGTGTTTGGGAAGAAAGGTGACGAAGACGAAAGATCGAGGCATAGAGAAGAACAGTAGACCCAAAGAACTTTGGTAAGATTAAGGATAACGCAGTAGTGTTGGGTATGTAGACGATAGATTACAGGGATCTGACAGCTAGAAGAAAGTCCCTTACCGTGCCGATCTTCGATAGCAAGAAACGAGCAAATGCATATCCTTGTCATGAAAACAAATCTTACCTTTATTTTGTTTACAACAATATGCAAGTCTTTAGAATAGATACAAGATTTTTTTTTAATTGAGCAAAACGTGAATCAATATTTCTATTTGTTTGTGCCCTTTCTTCTCCTTACTCCTCTTCGTGCGCCATGATATTCCACTGCATTCATATTTTCTTGAAATGCAAACTGACTGTAGATATTCAGAGTTTTTGATTATAGATGTGAACAAGCCGTTGCCAGCTCTAAATAGCCATCTTTACATATGAAAATTTAATCTATCGACAAATCCAAACAACATAATATTTAATTTTTAAGCCAAGAATACAACTACAATAATTGAAATCCAGAATTCTACACGTTAACAACTAAGAAAATAAGCTGGATCTGAAGAGGTTTGCTACCAGGAGAGGAAAATGCCATGGAAAGGTCATTTGAACTTACAAGTACTCTTAAAATATCACTAATGTCTCATGGTCAGCTGCCATTCTTTGCTTTTCACATTTCTCAATCTTATTAGCCTCACAATTCTTTTGACTGATAGTATTATCTTTTTTATATAATGAAAAAATTACATTGGACTTTTAATCATAAGTGGGACAAATGTAAGGCTTTTTGTGCTATCTAGAATATTGTAATAAAAAAGACTTCAATCAGGAAAATGTTTGTCAAGAATATTATCGATAAAATTAAAATATTTATCATTTTTGATGGAAAAGAATAGGTACAAATAAAAAATAAAGATCAAATTAATTTCCTCAAGTGGCAAAGTTATTACCATTAATTACATATTCTTTGATTATTGTTAAGATTCCACGTTTACCTTAGTGGGATTGACAAGAAATAGCTTATTATCTTGGGTTGATCCATATCTACAAGAATAAACTTCCATGGTGCAGTTGTATCTGAAGGCTACAAATGCGAATAAATATAGTTTCTATGTGGAAAGATTAACTACAATCTGTCGTGAAGTCTAAGTGAAGTGGTGTCTTTATTGAGTGGTGTCAAAGAGGAATCGTTCCTAAGTGGTTCATTTAATGATGCAAGGGAGTCCTAAAGAATGGATTTTTTAGCTTTGTGTTTTAAAGAGATTTCTGAACTGCATTTAGGCCCTAACTACATTGATAAGGAGAGTTAGATTGCACCAAATGGAGGACAAGAAATAAAGTATGTACTATTGAGATTTTCTATTCGTTGTTAAAAAGGTACTTTTTGTGGACAAATGTTTTTCGATATGGATGTCATTGCTCTACGGAGTATTTCTTAAAAGTCAAAGACATTATTTACCCTGCCACAAATAAACACAACATTGGTAGTGATATTTTACGTCAATAATTGTATATCTACGTATGCTTGTTTTACGAAAGCAGTAACTATAGAAAATTTGGCAATGAAATATAAACCAATTACCTTTGTATGGGAAGATTGATGAATCATATAAATTCTAATTGCTTTTTAGTTAACTTTAGTCTTGAGACAAATCACTTCAAACTGTTTCATTACAGATCTCATTTGGAAACTTCGAGCTGTCCTGGATAACAAGGATGCAAAAGTAATCACCAAAAAGTGGATATTTTCCAAGGCTTTATTAGATAATAGCAAACATTTCATATCTATTTTTGTTTAAATGCTGCCGACAATGACTGTGGCCAATATAGTGTTCCCAAGCTTTTTCTGGGTTAGACACTCAGTCTGTTACAGCTCTTGCTAAATTTCTTGACTAAATAACAATATTATTAATAATAACTTTTGTAAACCTTGTATTTTTATTTAATTACCAAAAAAGTATAATTTGCATTTCGAAAACAAACATAAAATACTACAATTGGACATTTCAATAAAAGTTCTCTTTATTTTATAGTTCTTTTATTACAAATATTGGTCTTCATGTACTTAAATAATAGTTTTTTTATAATTTAAAAAGAGCAATAAGCTAAATTTCATGTGAAAATAATAGTACTAACAACAACAACAACAATAATAATAATAATAACAATAATATAATAATAATAATATAATAATAATATAATAATAATAATAATAATAATAATAATCACAATAATATAATAATAATAATAAATCCACATAGGCCTGAAATACCAGGTGGCGATTTGCGCGGAATACTCAGCCCCTTGATATTAAGGCTAAAATGCATTGAGATATGTTATGAAAACGAGAAGTAAATCATACCACCTAGTCCGTCGTGCAGGTCAACAAGGGACGTGTTCGGCAGGGAGAGACCAGCCTGAAGTCGAGAAGTGTACGACTCAGTCTAATTCCTCCTCTGTGAATAATCTGCAAGGTAATCAGAACAAGGATATTCCTAACCCTGAACCTGCAGTGGTGCCCACAAAATCAAAAGAAACTAGAGTTAGATGGTCTACAGAGGATTATAACAATATTCTAAGACATTTTACATCGCTCGAAAGAACCCTATGAGATACGTGACTGAGCAAACCTACTAAAAATGGAAAAAATATTAGGAATAGAAATGATGAAAAACATTGACGCTAATAAATTTGCTAACGTACGTCGAGATATTTTTAGAAATTAGCGGTTGAATGATGCGCAAATTGATACGGGATGAAATTCGAAATGAAACTACGGCGTAACCTGACGTTGATATTGAACATAACAATAGAGAGTATATAGTTGAACTAGTAAATTTGACTCCTCCACTCATTGAGAATAGAATATGTGAAGTGAGAGAAGGAGCTAATGAAGAAATAGATAAAAATGTACACATAGTTGTGGTTGTTGATAATTTCTTTGAAAAAAATAAAGAAGAGGTAAAGGCTGCCTGTGAAGACATAATACATGAGCTTGCAATACTATTACTATAGCTACTACTACTACTACTACTATCACTAACGCTACTACTACTACTACTACTACTACTACTACTATCACTAATGCTACTACTACTACTACTACTACTACTACTATCACTAATGCTACTACTACTACTACTACTACTACTACTACTACTACTACTACTACTACTACTACTACTACTACTACTACTATTACTACTACTACTACTTCTACTACTAATACTACTACTACTATCACTAATGCTACTACTACTACTACTACTACTATCACTAATGCTACTACTACTACTACTACTACTACTACTACTATCACTAATGCTACTACTACTACTACTACTACTATCACTAATGCTACTACTACTACTACTACTACTACTACTACTATCACTAATGCTGCTACTACTACTACTACTGCCACTTCTACTACTGTTTCTACTACTCCCACTGATCAATATTGGAAGCACCATTGGTATTTTGTCATTTACACTTATTTGGCTTTATGAAAATGTATTGCAATACTGGAGCCTGTAAACTTACCTAAAAATCCTTAAATTTAATGAATTTTAAAAGCTAAATAGAAATAAAACTACTTGAATGTACACCATTTCCCCCATTATTAAATGGTCAAAACATTTGTAGGTACACAAAACTATTTGACAATGTTGTTACAGCTTATTTCATATGATGAAAATACAAAAGAGGCATCTGTTTGACCGCTTTTACAGTCAAAATCTAACCTGAGCGTATGACTCATTATTTTATTTTTCTATTTTAGTGAAACCAAATTGTTTTGATTTACAGGTGAAATGACTCAAAAAGAACTGTTCACTTCATGAACATGTGTACTTTACGATTGCATGACTCATAGCTAGGTTTAAACATCCTGCAGTCTGTTAATAAAATAACCTCACTGTGGTCATGTCTTCTGTGGTTTGGGGGAAGGAAAAACTCTAAAATTCACCGCAATTTTGAAAACATCTAAAATTTTTGAAAACCAGTTGGCTATTAACCGTCTCATTATCCTCTTTTTAATCACTGTGATGATGGATCAAAACACTGTTGCGACTCTTATATCAGGCAGTTAGATAAATGATCAGATATACAGTATAGTCTGACTCATTAACAAATATTCATATATAACACAGCGTTTGCTATGGCTGCTTCAAATCGTTCTTAGACTTTGACAGTTTTTTGGCTTGATAACGAGGAAAGTAGCTCACTGAAAGGTAAGATATTTAATTTTATCTATAAACTATAAATCTATTGAATAAGACAGATTTTAATAGAACATTAGATTTTAGAGCCTAATTCATTTTTACACTAATAAATTTGAAATAAGCCTTAAACATTTCCTACTTTTTGGACTGCATAACTTTCATGCTTATCTCAACAAAAATGAAGTCCTATTTAACTACCATTATTTTTTAATGGATGCAAAAAATAGACCTATTTATTTAATTTTAATACAAATTTTGAAAATAGGGTGCGTGGGTGAGTTTATGAGAGTCACGTTTTTTCTTCTCTTATAGAAGGTTTTAAATTTTTATGGGGTCTCAGGTGCGTAGAAATGGGTCCAATATCCAGCTATAGAAATACCTTGAAGATATGTCACAACGAAGTTGAAAATGAAGTTGCAAAAATTTTGTAGTGGAGGTTTCCAGGAAGACCACAAGAATTGGTTTCTTACGAGAAACTTGCAAGAGGGAGGATATGAGTATAGAAATTCTTTTAACAAAGTTTTCTTTGGAGATAAGCTAGATAAATGTCTTGTGAAAACACCAAATGAAAAAATTAGACATTTTTTGGACTACACGATTTAGAGCAATTAATCCTTAATTGAACAGTAACTGTTTATAGTGGCATATATATGCATATATATGAATATATGTAAATATAGAAGGCATAAAATGTATGATTAAAAATACAATTATAAATGAAAGCATGGCTCTAATGTGTGATCTGAACTCACAAAAGGGCCAACAACGTGACCACAGGGTTACCTTATAGTTAGGAAGTAGAATTTATATCTTTTATCGTAATTTGTATATATTTATACATATATATATATATATATAATCTATATTCATTTCTACCTTCCATTCACTTTCTGGTCGTTCGCTGTAGGCCTGTACTTAACTGTATGGTGCTGACAGCAAATGATAATTTTCTATCTTTTCTTCTGTTTTTTTGCTGACGGCCTGTACTTAGCTGTATGGTGCTGATGGCAGATTGACATTCTTTCTGATGTTACTTCTCCCTCTTTCTAATACTTACATTTCATTGTTTCTCCTCTTTCTGACAATGCTTGGTGTTGTCAGGTTTTTCCTCTTTCTCTCTCCCTCTCTCTCTCTCTCTCATTTTTTACCTGACTCTTGTTCTACATTGTTCTTTGGTCTTCTCTTTCACCATGTTGTTTCAGATCTTTGTAACAGGGAATGCTGATTGTTGGGTACCCATAGCACATGTGGAAAGCAGCCACTGCCCGTCACAAGCCTGGGAACTCTGTTACCAACATGGTTATTCTTTTATCCGTCTCTTCTTTTAAGTTCTGAAACACTTCTTCTGTGCCTTTATTTATGTCTCGTGTCTCGTGTGAAATTTGTTTGTGATTTAAAGAGTTTTTCGTTTTCTTGTCAAATTAGCAGGATTTAACATCTAGCTGTTTGGAGTTTACTCCTAATACTAACACTATATATATAATAAACATTTTAGATAAGTATTACAGTTGTTACAAAAATGATTCCAGTAATAATAGAGTAACGAAATTGAGTACATAATTCCTCTAGGATTATAGAATTATAAAATTCCTAACTTTAAAACAAATTCTTTTCAATTTGTTGAAAAGCTAATTCCTTCTTTGGTGGCATTTGTTAACTTACACAAGTTTTTATTTTTGGTCTTCACTTTTAATTGTGTCAGAACGGCATTAATCTGTATAAACATTTCCAGCTCAAACAATCATCGTATTTCCTATCGTTAATTAAATGCATCTTTTTCATTGTATCTTGTTGAAAGTTCTCCCTGTTTCCTGTTTTCATGACCACGCCTATTAACTTCTACTTGGAAAATGGGTGTAATACTGCAATACAAAATGACTGGTGTTTTACTTAAACGTAAAAGAAACCCGCTCTAAAACAGTTAGAATAACCAGTATTTAAACAAACACCCACGTTGCAGCCATGTGGTCTATTATGCAGCCCAAGGGTACATATTATACAATGTAAAAGGATTCTGGTGAAAGAAACCTTATATACTGCTGTCATAGTTCTGCCTTTTAATCAATTGCTGTTATCTAACTATGACTTACTCTTTATCTTTTAAACTGGTAGGATTGGGAATATAAATCGGATTTTGAGCAAGAAATAACGCCCTAATTTGCATAATTTGGGGACCTGTCTTATTTTAATTAATATTTTAACCACGTAATAATTTTAACTATTTAACATTTTTCGAAAGGAAAATTTTTTTTTCTTATCAGAGAATTCAGTTAAACCCGAGATTTAAGTGACATAAATAACAAGTATTTCAAATTTCCTACCTTTTATTATTATATATTAATCTAGGTGTAGTTGTAAGAAAATAGCAAAGTCAAAACAACTATTTTCGGTCTCTGGAACAACTAGAACCTCAGTGTATAAAAGGTGTACCTTCGTAACTTGTTCACCACACAAGTTATAGTATACAGTGAAATATTCAATAAAGTAGGTACAAACTATTAATGTATAAGAAGCCTTTTGACTTATCCGAATTAATATATTAATTTATTCCTTAATTTATTGATTTATTCCTTTATTAATTTATTCCTTAATTTATTCCTTTGCAACCATAGCTACTTATTGTGACAAAGAGTGAAATCACTATGTGTAGCACTTACCTTCACCCACATACATACAAACACACTTACACACTTACATTATTAACCTGTTAAGAACTTGTTGCAGCTAGAAATAACATCCTCCAATAGGCTAAATGGCTTGAAAGAATTTGATTGGCTAAAACAGGTTGTACCACGAGGACCTGATAACAAATGAAACTTTGCGGCTTTAAATTTTCGACATTTGGGAAGAAAAAGTAGTTTGAATTCT
>RDPX01000151.1:188975-214346 GCA_003991215.1 Morbakka virulenta
AAAATGGAAGATGGAAGAAAGAGCGAGTAAGTGTGAGTAGTCTTTAAAATGGAAGATGGAAGAAAGAGCGAGTAAGTGCGAGTAGTATTAAAAATGGAAGATGGAAGAAAGAGCGAGTAAATGTGAGTAGTATTGAAAATGGAAGATGGAAGAAAGAGCGAGTAAGTGTGAGTAGTCTTAAAAATGGAAGATGGAAGAAAGAGCGAGTAAATGTGAGTAGTATTGAAAATGGAAGATGGAACAAAGAGCGAGTAAGTGTGAGTAGCCTTGAAAATTTAAGATGGAAGAAAGAGCGAGTAAGTGTGAGTAGTATTGAAAATGGTAGATGGAAGAAAGAGCGAGTAAGTGTGAGTAGTCTTAAAAATGGAAGATGGAAGAAAGAGTGAGTAAGTGTGAGTAGCCTTGAAAATTCTTGACTTTAGAGGCTTCGTGATAGCTATAGACATAAAGCTTTATCATTATATGCCGTAAGCTTTTCCTTTGCTAATGTAAACAAAATGGATTGCTATAATCTTCATGGGTGTCAATTACTGAAGATGGGTTTTTTCATGGTTTCAGTCTTACTTTCCTCTTGTTCCTCCTTTTATCCTTGTCAAGTCTTTAAGATATTTCAATTGCAGAGAGTTACTTTTCAAATTTGATTTTTTGCTTTGTACTTTTTGATCTTAATATCCGTCCTTATCTAACCTTTCCTAATTCTACTTTGGCAAACAAGAACAAATTGTGTAGAATGATATTTATTATAGAGAAACGAACTAGGCTAGTATTGCCAGAGAATTGTTAGCCTCGAAACTAGAAAAATGTCTTATGGTAAGCTGTTAATTTAACCACTTTGTCTCTACTGCTGAATAAGACAAAAAAACATTTGTGGATGAATACAAACCTCAAATTGGATATCCTAAAGATTAACAATTTCTTCGTGGTGATTATTTTTCAGAATCACAGAATCAGTTAAATTATCTATTTGAATAAAAAAGCGTTCCATTAATTAATTTTTTTTCATTTTTACATTAATATCCCTTAGTGTGGCGTTTAGTATTTTACTTTTGAGCATCATTGCGTGATTCATACCTCCTAGTATACATCTTTTACCTTAATTTGAGCAGTAGAGTTTGTATATTATTTCTATGAATTATTGATCATAGAAGTTTCCCATGGAAGTCACGTAGACTGAGATGTCTGGCTATAATAAGAACTGCTCTCTTTTTTCAAAAAACCTGATGCTGGAGGTAGAAAGGACTTTATCACACGTACTTGGCAATGTGTATAGGGCTATGTGTTAATAATTAATGTACGCTAGTCTAGTCACCCACTAGTTTCTATTCGTATCACAGTAATTGACGTCATAAAACACACAGTAGGGTAAATTATAGTGCAAACTCAGTCCTCAAATGTCATTTTTAAATCCAATATATTCAAAAATTGGAGAATATCAGTAACACCTTTTTGAATACTTAAAATCAGATCAGAAAAAATTTGGCTTTCTTTTTAATTCAGAAACTCGTTGTTATGCTGACGTACACAGCAGGTCTTCACGATAACTATTTATGCAAACAATTTATTGAAAACTAAGTAAGGAGATTTTGATGCATAAAAGAACATTTAATTCAGTAAATAAGTAAAACAAATATATTTTTATCAATACGAAAATAAAATACATTCAACTTTTAAAGTACAGTTGTGGAAGAAACAGCAGAAAAACTCTCCTCAAAATTATGAACATAGCTATAACAGTACCATACTTTATAAACAGAGGGTTTTATAAAGTGTAAGTGTCTAAGTAGTAATAAAAACACGTAGAGAATGATGTTTATTGTGGTAAACTATGTACTGAAAATTAAAGCTAAAAATATTGTCTTTAGGGACAGTACAAAACTCTTCTTACATTGATTTGAAAAGAGGATGATTTCTCAAGAGAATATTCAAAGCTTTTCTTCAAAAACCCTACGATCTTGACATAGCAAATTAGCGTCTAGCTGGGTGACGTCTATCTAATAGGAACAAAGGACTCATTAGCCTTTTTTTGCAAACCTGGTAAGAATGTTGTCTCGATAAAAACAGCTGTGATAGGGTTGCCTCATTATATGCTACACCTATTTATCTGCCCGAACTGCCAACTAGAGGACCTCCACGAGCCAACACCAGTTGCTATCTAAACCGCCAAACATTGGTCAAACCAACTGTGATAACCGTCGTCGTCGTGCCAAGGACACGACGACGACGAAGAAGAATATTACCATACTCTTCTTATGGGGGCAATGCTTCCTAGAATGTGTTTGTTGTCGCTTAGTTTAATACCTCTTCTGTCATCATGAGAATCTGTTATACGGGAAACCCATTGTCTGCATCTAGATGATCGTTACATACATGTTTTCTATTTGTTCAATTTTTATCATGGCAAATTTCAATCCAACCAATGCAAACATTCAGTAGTCAGGGATGCAAAGAATTTACAGACCTAAGCCTGGCTCAATATCGACGAGATTAGACTCAAGATTTGTTAGTACTGGTTCTACATAGATTAAGAAAAACCTGTTATTTCAAAACAAATATACCCTCCTCAACTTTCAGTAATGTAAGAAGTCTTCCTTCCTATTTTTATTTTAGGAAACATGTTTGTGCAATCTGATTGTCCTCATATTCTTGCTCTTTGTAAGGGAACCCTCAATGACAATGTTAGAAATAGCAATTTTGATGTTGACGCCTAGTTACATTTGTTTCTACTAGACTACAACTTATTTCCATAGTCCAGCTACCTAAGCTCTACAGGATCTTCTAGTTGATCTGCTCTTTGTTATGCTATTTGTTACATGTCTTTTGAGAAATGTTCATGACTGAGTTCTGCTTGGTTTGCCGTTTTCTCTAGATCTTTTTGGACTGCTTATTTACTCTATTTGTCTGTAGTCTGCTTTTAAATGTTTGCTGCGACATATCGTACTAGAAAGTATCTTACGCCCGAGGCTATCTTGTGCTCACTTATCTCAACTTGAAATTCTAGATCGAGATCAGAGACGTATTGGTAAATCGAAGAGTTCAAATCCTGCTGCTACCCTTCAAGCTCTGTCTCATTAACAGAATATGGCTCATCTTAACCTTTTCTATACGTATTATCATAACAATTGTTCTAATGAGCTTTATATGGTGATACTAGCCCAGTTTGTTGCACCTTGTGTGACCTTGTTCTTTCAGTATCTTCCTTCTTATGCCTATGCAATTTTTGTCCCTGAAATGAATTTCAAGTAAATCTTTGTATACAGGTAGTTTTTGCCCTCAGCCTGCTTCAACTTGAAATTATTAAGTCTAAAGGTTAAATTTTTTACTCTATTTTTTGGCTAAACCTTTCATTTTCGGTGTTTTATTCAAAGTTTCACACCCTCAGTGGATTATGCCTTGTATAATTTTAATCCAAGGAAAAGAAAAAAAAATATTCTTTTTTAAATTTGTAGCAGCATCAGGCCCTTTCGGAAAAGTCACTTACAATAACGACAGCGACGGCAATATATTTGCCGCCGACATTTTTCAAATGTTGATTGCAAAAAGCGTGATGGCCTCTTCAGTTACAAAAATAACCATCCTGACGAAGCTTATCTTAGCGTCAGAGAGAACGAGCTCAATGGCAGCACCTGAAAAGAGAAAAATGTACGCTTCCTTCCGTGGGAATATTTAACGATCAAAATTCAGATTCCTTCAGTGATGAAAATTGCTACAAGGAGAGGAGTTCATTGAAATAATATAGTTTTTCAAGAATAACTATTACTATATTAACAATTATTGAATTGCATTTCAATCATGTCTCCAAATATTTTTCATTCGTACTTTTTTTTCTCCAGAGCTGACATTTTTGCCAGATTTCCCTTTTAGAAGTTATGAAAAGTGATTTTTTTTCGCCAACAGTGCGTGACTCTTACAAAATCTGCCTTTTCCATGTTAAGCATCTTGTCGTTACTTAGTATTTTGTTGTATCAGGCAGTCAAGCAATCATGAAAGAGTCGAACACTGCTGGACACAGGATCACACATTTAACTAAAAAAATAAAAGGATTCAGAATGTTACTCCTTGAATATTAAATATTGGAGAAAGATAAGGGCTAAACGTTTTATTGAAGGACATTAGTTGCGTTTTTATCATGATGAAAGATACCAACAACTTTGTNCTTTTAGAAGTTATGAAAAGTGATTTTTTTTCGCCAACAGTGCGTGACTCTTACAAAATCTGCCTTTTCCATGTTAAGCATCTTGTCGTTACTTAGTATTTTGTTGTATCAGGCAGTCAAGCAATCATGAAAGAGTCGAACACTGCTGGACACAGGATCACACATTTAACTAAAAAAATAAAAGGATTCAGAATGTTACTCCTTGAATATTAAATATTGGAGAAAGATAAGGGCTAAACGTTTTATTGAAGGACATTAGTTGCGTTTTTATCATGATGAAAGATACCAACAACTTTGTTTCCCACTGCCTGACAGCCTCGAAATCAGAGATCAAACCTTTTTCACGTTTGTGCTTGTTCGTCGTAAATTGTCTTGTGTTTACTGGCAGACTACATGGTAATGTAATAGCATAGATGTTGTGTAACTGAGATAAGTAACAAGAAACTGATGTAAGAAGAAGAAAGAGAATTGGACTAAGCATGAATCTTGAGAAACACCAGCATTAATGAAATATTCATCAGGTATTATTATTATTATTATTATTATTATTATTCTCCGTTCGGCCTTTTCCAACGCGTCAGGTCGGATCGGCCGCTCGACACAGTCTGCTCCACTTTCTCTTGTCCTTGACATCCTCCTTTGTCGCCCGAACGTCTTCCACATCTTTCTTAATGACATCGCTTCACCTTAGCTTTTGTTTTCTCCTGCTCCTCTTTCCCTCTACCTTGCCGTCGAATGTCTTCTTTACTCTCATCACTTCTACCATTCTCATGATATGACCATACCAACTTAACCTTGCCTCTTGCCTTCTCTCGTATACTGGTAACCTCCGTGAACTTTCGAACAAACTCATTAGTTCGGTGCTCCCACAGAGACAGGCCTATAATCCATCTTAACATCTTCATCTCAGTCGACATTAGTGCCCTCTCTTCCACTCTTCTTAATGCCATCACCTCTAGTCCGTACAACAGCACTGGTCTGATCACACACTTATATATCTTCACTTTCAACATAACTGACATTCCCCTGTCACACACTATTCCACTTGTTTCCCTCTACTTCATCCACGCTCTCTTGATTCTGTCCCTGATCTCATCACTACACCCTCCTCGTTCCTCCACAATGGAACCAAGCTAGCAGAACTGATCTAACTGATTTTTCGGATCTCCTTGTGCATCTACCATGTGGCATTCCTCTCCTCCATCTTTGCTGGTCACTAATGTTTCTGCCTTCTTTGCATTTACTTTCAGTCCATTCCTTCCCAACGATCTCTGCAATTGTACTAGTTCTCATTGCAGGTCAGCTTTACTCTCCGCTGTGATCGCGAGATTATCTGCATAGAGAAGTTCTGTTGGTAGGCCTTGTCTTGACGTTGCGCTGATTGTGTCTATGACCATCGCAAACAGGAAAGGGCTTAGTGCTGAGCCCTGTTGCAAGCCGACTTCAATGTTGAACTAGTCGGTCTCGCCCACTGGGATCCTTACAACGGTCTTGCTTCGGTTGTGCAAGCTTTGCACAACTCTAACAATCTTTTCTGGTATACCCCTTTTCCATAGACACCAGTATGCAATTTCTCTTGGGATCCGGTCGTATGACTTTTCGAAGTCCACAAAGGCGATGAACATCCTTTGATTACCTTCCAGCTTCTTTTCTTGTCTTTGCCGTAGAATAAAACTGGCATCTGTTGTACTTTTTCCTGGCATAAAGCCAAATTGCATGCTATCTATCTCAATCCCTTAGCCTTCTATCCAACACTCTTTCATACACCTTAACCCATGCTCTAGTAGCCTGATCCCTCGAAAATTTCCTCACTGCATAATGTCTCCTTTCTGCTTTGTAGATTGGCACCAAAGTACTCTTGTGCCAGTCTTCTGGTATTTCGTCTTCATCCCAAACTTTCCTGATGATTTCCGTAAGCCACATGATTCCGTCCTCTCCTAATGCTACGATCATGTCGCTCGTAACCTCGGATGGTCCCAGTGCTTTTCCCTTCTTCATTTCCCCCAGTGCTGCGTGCACCTCCTCTATTGAGATTTCTTCCACTGGACCCTCAACTGCTCCCACTGCCTCCAGCTGCTCCCGAGCATTCTTCGTGCTCAATAACTGCTTGAAATAGTCTAGCCACCTTTCCTTGATTTCCATATCCCCTGTCAACATATTTCCATCTTCATCTTTTACAATGGCGAAATCTCCCATATCCATTCGACATCTTTCCCACGCTTTAGCTACTCTAAACAATTTCTGTTGTCCCTCCTTGCTCTCCAATTTATTCTTGCAATTTCTTGCAGCTTTCCTCCTTGCCTTTGCCACAGCCTTCTTTGCCATTCTTTTACACTCCCTGTACCTTGCCAGGGCCAAATCACTTTCATCATCTTTCAACTGTCTGGATGCTTTCCACTCCTTTCTGACAGCCTCTTTTACCTCATCGTTTCACTACCATGAGTCTCTTCCAGTTGGCGTGGAACCTGCCTTCTTCCTGGATACCTGCTTAGCCTCTTCTATGAAAATACACTTGCCAGGACAGCATGTTTTGCGCTCTTTACACATAATTCTGTTGCTTTGTCTCCTCACAACATGTCCAAACTAATGCATTGTGCTAAACCTAATCATGATCAAAATATTTGTTTTCACTCTTGATCTGATCTAAGTTTAAATTTTTACCATGTCTTTGACAGCTTTCCCCAGTATTATTGGTAAGTAATTATTTCTAATTTTTTGCATGGTTACTTTTACAATGCCCTTTTTTGCATGTACTTATAGGGACAATCGTAGCACCATAAAGTTTTGTTTTCATGCATTGCAGTATGTCTTTCCTAATCCAGATTTTCTTTTTCACCCACCAAAAGCAGATGTAATCCGAGTGATTTGGCTCTTGACATCAACAACTGAACCCAAGTAGGCGAATTTGTCCATATTTTCAATAGGTGCACCTTTAATGAAGTTGCACCTTGCTCATTAGTTCAGACCTTTCATTTATTTGAGTCACATTTAAGGCGTCACTTGGTACAAGCACTTTCTAGTTTCTCAATTGCTTTGGTTCGGCAAAAGCTTTTAGTATCATGGCAGTGTTAGCAGCATATCAAATAGATGGACATGCTTGAACTCAGGCATAAATTTAATTAATTGCAAGCTTGCAAAGTCATTAATCGCAACTTTAAATAGAAGTGGCAAAAGTATGAAACCCTGTCTGAAACCAAATTCTACTCGAAAACGTTTAGTGAGACTCCCGTCAATCAAAATAGAATTCTGACTGCTTTTGTACAAGAGTTCAAAAATATTAATGATTTTAGGTGGTGGTTTGTATTCAAGTTTCAGACAACTTGAATGCAAACCGTGTCAAACGATAAATTTTAAATCGATATCGTGGAAGACGAATGAGATCTCCCTTTCTCTAGAGTTTTCAAAAATTTGCACAATAATGACGACAGCATTTACCGTTTCAGGACTGATTATGATTATTAAAAGAAAAAAAGTTGTCTCTATGTTTGATTGTATTTGAATCTTTCAGTGTTGATTAAAGCTTTTACTTGAGTAGTCGTTAAGGCTCATAATTCTAATTCACTCCATTAGGTTTCGAAAAACTAAAAAATTAATTTACCTATCGAGAAATAGATATTATGCATCTTTCTAAAGTACATATTAGTCAGTCGAAAGAGCACATATTGTTCCATTTTTAAAGCCAGTTGTGTGACCACAGAGCATCCGCTTAGGGCTTGCCATTATGGTTTCTGTTATACCCTATCAGGTATGATATGTACGATTGGGCCTTTGTAATGAAGTACAGATATTTCTAAGGCATTTATCAAAAGCTGAGTCATTTATATAAATGAGAAAATCATCCTATCTTTTTTTTCACTCGGACGGAGTGTAAAATTACTTTTGAGATTCTTCAATGTTATTATATATAATCAGATATAGTTTGAGTTTTTCTTAGTCGTATATCTGACTGTATGATAGCTCCTACGTTGTAATGTGATAGAGCACTGTTGCTGATAACATTTCATATCCATTTGTTAATATATGTATATATATAATGTAAATTTGGTGATATATTTATGCAATAATACTGCTTTTAATGTTGGTCTTATTAAAAATGGTGAGATAAATATGTGTTGCAAAAATAATTATAAGCAGGCACCATGTTTTAACAAGGACACCATGCTACTTTATCAAAATCTTAAATAAATGTTTTATCTAATATTCGGGTTTCTCGTTCTATTCAGTACTATCACAAATTTAACTCTTCTCAGAATTCCCATTTTAATGACTTAAGATACTTCAGTGTTATGTTACTCTAATTTCAGGTTTTTTTACCATTTCTTCTGCTTCTGTTCAAAAACTCATCTTCTCAAATTTTTCCTTTCTTGCTAGCGATTATGATATGCAATATCATACTTACTTTGTCATCCCTCTTTTAACATGGGGACTAAGTAAATAAATAATATGTATATAGTAACCTGAAGAAAAAATAGAGTACATTAGAGCTGCTCCCCTTACAATTTTGTTAAAGTTTTATCGATATGTGTAACCATCGTTTCTATTAGTAAACCATAGCACTTTAAGTTTTCAAGTCTTCAAAAATTTCTACTATCCTATTTACCTGGTTTTAGTCTTTCCCAAAAATGCTTTAAGAGGAATAGCTAAATGTAAAATGCAAACAGTGAGAAATGCTCGAGAAAAGGAAAGAGGGGTCTCAGAAGTTTTTAATTTAATGGTGCATATCTTTTTTCAGAATGTTGAAGTCCTTGTCCATGATTTGACTCATTACTAGCCTCAAACTGTCAGACCCTTCTTCTACTAATCTATCTTCTTCCCAGACCCTCAGGAAAGCAACCAGACTATTCAGAGTGTGGATTACCTAAAGCAATTTTTTGTTCTTTTTTTCCTGTGTCTCTTCAGTATATTCTCTTTCATCATTGTGATGGTTGCATAGGCAGTTTTACAGACCGTTTTCAACTGCAGCTATTGACCTTTCTTACCAAACATGAGGCAGTTAAAGTCCGTGTAAGTGTGTCCAATGCGTGTCCAATAATTAATTCAGAGCATTAGGGTGATATGTAGCACTATCTACAGCGAGAAAGAAATTTGCATGGCATTGTGGATACACGGGCACTGATAATTAAATATCCGACGTCTGCTGGTACGTAATGAGTATTTGGGGTACTAAATCATTACTTGTCAATTAAATTAGGCGAAGTTAATTTGATGGTTAAGAGTAAATTTAAGTAAATGGCATTTCAAGTACACTTTTTTGNACAGACCGTTTTCAACTGCAGCTATTGACCTTTCTTACCAAACATGAGGCAGTTAAAGTCCGTGTAAGTGTGTCCAATGCGTGTCCAATAATTAATTCAGAGCATTAGGGTGATATGTAGCACTATCTACAGCGAGAAAGAAATTTGCATGGCATTGTGGATACACGGGCACTGATAATTAAATATCCGACGTCTGCTGGTACGTAATGAGTATTTGGGGTACTAAATCATTACTTGTCAATTAAATTAGGAGAAGTTACTTTGATGGTTAAGAGTAAATTTAAGTAAATGGCATTTCAAGTACACTTTTTTGGCATTTTGAATCTTCATACGGGTCTTTCATTTATGGAACCAAAGTAAACAGTGAGCTCAATTTTGTCTTCACAGATATCCATCTGTGAAAGACCCGAAGGGAAGCAACAGATCCAGAAAAAGTGGGATAGAAAGCACGCAAGACACTATAGAATGCAAGACATACTGATCGCCCCTCCAGGACCCTCCGTGGGAAGACCTTTCCTCTTGGGCTGGTCTTCAGCCAAGGATCGAGCATCTCGACACTCCTGTCTTGCATGGTTGGGTCCTAAAGCCAAAGCCCCGACCAAGGAGAGACCAGAGCTCTACACTTGATCTTAGCTAAAAGGCCAAGAATCTTTACACGATTGAAAAGAGCTTTGCCTTTGAGACCAAATCTCTAACCATGAGTGTAGACTTTGCTACTCTGGTAAATAGGGCAACGAAAAATACCCAGTGAGCAATCTTGCTATTCTTGTGGGACAACCTAAAAGGTGGAAAGGGAAGTCACCACCCTAATCATAAAGGTTGTACATAAAGTCATTTTTTACAATGTTGATGTCGGCAGTAAGAAAGGTGACATGTGACCATGGTTTTCTACTTCTAATTCTTACTCAGCAGAAAATATGTCATGATGGATGCTTACGAAGTGGCCAATGTCATTTATTGTGAATATATCATCAATAAATCTCATAGTAGATTGCAAGTGTCGGGTTTTTACTTTGTTTGTTTTAATAAGACTACTTATGCAATTGCTCTGGTACGAATATAAATAGAGGTTCCTTTTTTTAATTAAGTGTTAAATAGCAATTTTAAGTATCTTCTTGGTTAGATGTCTGTTCTTTACTTTATTTCCCAAGAGGAAATTATAAGAAGATACTTGGTGGATGCCTTTTTTTTCGCGTATCTCAGTTACGAAGTCTGTTATTTTTGAAAAACATGACACTAGTTTTCGTTGAGGTAGTTTCGTATAAATGGTGCTGAAATCATGCAGTGCAAAGATTTTCGCTTGGTTCTTTATATATTTTTTCTTCAGTTCGTCAATAATCCTTTTCACGTTTTATAGAGTCCAGAGTTTGCTGTGATTATGAAGGTATACAGATTTTGCATCAAAGCTCTTTACGTTTTTGTAAACAATATTAAATATATCAGACAAAGCTTTGAAATTTTCGTTGCGTGATTATAGGTCAAAAACGGACTGGAGATTTATGCATTGTTTCCATCCAATACGTAAGAGACAATATTTTTCCCATCTCAGTTGCTAGCAGATGTAAACTTTTAGTATACAGGAATAAACCTAAACAGTCTCAGGAGCAGCATTTTTTGTAGTAACCTATATTTTACTTGATTCTCCTTTCAGTCCAGTCTCATTTAAGATAATTTCAAAGCAAAATCTTTTGCAGACGTTTTTCTATTCCTGTAGCTCCGTTTGAGCTTCGTCACTGCTATTATTAATTGGACCAATAAAGGTATTCTCTCTTTGTTCAATTATATCTCTGCATTTCTTCCAATTAATCTTTCACTCTTCCCTTAAGTGCGGCCCTGTGCCGTGAAGCTTTCCTTAAATTATATCAGTGAATATCGGCAAGTCTTCTGTAATTATGTGCCTATATGTGTCGTCACAGAACTTAGAATGTGCAAATTCACATAAAAATCATCCAGTTCTGAACCTTTGTAGACCATTTTGATCACTGTTTACCACTTACCCGTAAATAAATATATCATTTCTTGTAGTAGGACTTGTGATTGTTTGATCTTGAGGTAATCTCTTTGAGTTTAAATGAGAAAAGAATCCTACAGAATTTGTGAAAGATTAATGCGTTCCAGGCTCTTATTGTGGGAAATGATAGCTATTTTTTTCTTAGGGACATACTTGATGCATTTCTTTTTCGTGGTGTAGAATTTAATGAAACATTAATGTATCGATTATCATTTTCTTCCACCTTTTGAGACACAGATCTAAGGTCATTACGTTATTTGATGCCTCTACAGTTAATTTCAAAATCTTTGCTTGGGATAACTTTTCATTTTTTCACATCAATTGCCTTGTTCGAAAAATATCAGAAAACCATCTACCCCAACCCCCATAAAAAATAAGTAATTTGCATTATTCTTCTGGTTTTCTTTCTCCCTAACCCACCTTAATAGCATGGAGTATGTCTCCCTTCTCCCCCAAAAATCAGTATTTTGTATCTTTCTTCTGGTTTTGTTTGTCCATACCCCAGCTTCATAGCATAGGCTATATAGTGGTAAAGCGGAAATGGTTTTACTACAAAATGTCATCCTTTTTGCTTTTAACCTTCAAATTCAGTGCATAGGGATTTAGAGTTCGTAAACCTCGAATTTAGTACTCTTTACCTAATCTTATATACATTCTCATTTTAATGTCAATCTTTCCTTGATAGTAATCACCTTAATGGTGTTTTTTAATAACCTGAATAGAAATTGTAGTCGCCATCAGGCCTTCTTGGTGGAAATTTGGTGAAAAGTTGGACGTATGTTGAATTATATTGAAATAAAAAGAAAAATGTGTAATAAGTAACAAGAGCTTTATCATGTCGTGAGTCGTAAGCTTTTTTCATCCACGTTTCGAGAGATATTTTTCCATCTTCAGGCTAAGCTGCGTGGCGATGGGAAAGTATCTTACGAAACGTAGCTCAAAAAAAGTTTACAACTCATGACATGATAAAGCTCTTACATCAATGGCATCCTTTGAGTCCATAAAGTTCAGTATTTTCAAAATTACTAGAAAATAACAAAATATCTCATTTGATGTATAAAGTATATTTAATGACATTTTTTAAACCGAGCAGATATTGTACCTGAAAAGATTTTCAGTAATATACTGGCTCTACCTGTGTACAGAATTGTGAAGAAAAATTGATGTTGAATTGAATAGAAGCTAGTATTAAAGTTGAAATTTGAATACATTCAAATGGGAAATTGGAAAACAAAATTGGGAACATTTGAAGTACCGTGAATTTCATATTAAGCTTATCGTAGGTATAAGTCTCTTCTTAATCATTAATAGCTTTGTATGTAATTATAAAGAGAAGCGGTACAGCTAACAAAACTTAGTTCCTAAAATGTTTACTCCGTTTCCGAATTCCTAATCATTTTTTTTGTATGAAAGCTTTGGAAATTGACTAGGTACCAAGTAGAAACGTAATATGATGCACTAAATATTTCATTTTAATAAATAAAAACGTGCCTATTAATTAATTGGGTTGTCGCCCAATGCAAGGTTTTCAACATCCATTTAGTTCATCATCATCAAATACGCCTTCCGTCGTTTGTCGACATTGCGCTAAAATGCAATAAGTATTGGAATTTTTTTAGATATTTCTCCGAAGAGTTTTGGCGCGTCACTAACCAAATCCATTTGGAAAAGAAAGTTATGTTTCTATTTGATATTCTCCTCCATTTTAGACATTTTAAACTATATATCAGCAAAAGTCATCATTTTTTTCTTTTTGTATTTTGCTAGTTTCTTTTAAGTTGCAATGGGGTTCCCTGTTGCCTGTACCAATTTATTTAACATTTTATTCCCTGGAAGGAATATAATTACTTCAATGATTGTATATTGTTACCTGAGCTTCGGTATCCTTTTAAGAAGTATAAGAATGATTGTATATTGTTACCTGAGGTTCGGTATCCTTGTAAGAACTATAAAAAGCCGACGTTCAATTACCTGAAGGTGCCAAAAAATATCCTTTTTTGTATAAAGTATTGTAAGGAAGGAATCTTTCATGTCGGCTTTTTGAAAATGTTTGAATAATGACTTTCTGTAACTTACACGAGGATGCGTTCAGACGGAGTTTTATAGTGTCGTTGATTGCGGTGAACATCAAACGTTTTGTCATCTTCCGACCTTTTTTTTTGAAAACCCTTCGCTTTTAAAACATTGAGGGTTAGCTTCAATCAATTGATAGACAATATTACGTCCTTTTCACAGCGCTTAAAATAACGAATCAAACAGCACCAGGCACCATGCTGTGATTTAATGATATTTATGCAATTTTCTCTGATGATATTCTTAGTTTGCCTTTCCATTTCACGAACTTTAGGTTGACATAGTGTAGAATTATATAAATTACTCATTCAAGATGCGTTAAACAGATAGCACCCATTATTTGTGTACAATTAACGCAATCAATATTATTAAACAAGACTTTGTATTTTAGCACCGCAATTTATAGTTACTTGTAAATAGGGAATGAATTGTTTGTCCCTGATTAAAAAATGGTGACCAAATGTGCGATTATAAAATTAAAACCGCAGAACCTGAAAAAGCCAGACTTATTGTAAAAATACAAAGAGCCCAAGGCATACTGTGTTCAATCTATGGATCAAGTTATTAGCTATCCAATATACAGATGACAGTTGATTGTATTACTAATCCCTAGTTGATGTCAATAACATAGAAACAGGTGTAATCGTTTGTTCTAGTTTTTTAGCTACTTGAATAATCGTAGAAATTAAGGCCTTGGAAATTTAAAAAAGTCTTCTATATTCAGTTTCTTTCAAACTGGCAATAACCATTCAGCTTGAGATCTTTTCTGTTGATCACAATATGATTACGGGATATGTCAGAACAGAAACCAAGAGGGTTTCTGTCATTGATTCGTCCTGTTGTTTTAACACTGACATGCCAATACTTTTTCAAGGTTACGTATTTAACTTTGTAGAAAGGCACTATTAATATATTTGACAAAACTTTGAGAAACCATGAAAGGTTGTTTAACTTTTTTTTCTGTTTTCTTAACACGGGTGTGCGATTACCCATTGAGCTTGTATTTAATTTTTGTATTGAAGAAAGAAGGAAGTTATATATCTCTGTCTATACATAGCTATCTCTCTCTCTCTCTCTACATATATATATATATATATATATATATATATATATATACATATATATACATATATATATACAACATGGCCTGAGAGTTATGTCTCAGAAACTCTGTGCTGCACTGATGAACCCACAAAGGGCGAAACAGTACTGTCTGTAGCTTGAGTATATATATATATATATATATATATATAATGCTTCAAATACTGTACAGGTTTTTATAAACAAATAAAGTAGGCGGCTCATCAAAAAACATATATATATATATATATAGATAGATAGATAGATAGATAGATAGATAGATGG
This sequence comes from Morbakka virulenta, assembly GCA_003991215.1. Classification (NCBI taxonomy): domain Eukaryota; kingdom Metazoa; phylum Cnidaria; class Cubozoa; order Carybdeida; family Carukiidae; genus Morbakka; species Morbakka virulenta. The sequence goes on from RDPX01000151.1 coordinate 203,833, forward strand.
ATAGATAGATAGGTAGTTAAATTATATATAAGTGAGAGCTTTCAGGATGATTGCTTGGAACACAATATGAAATTTTTTTGTTGCTCAGCTCAAAGCAAAAGAACTTTGCAAAGCAATTGTGATGAAAAGTTGATGAAAACGGTAATTTTAAGCTAATTTTAAGAAAAATAATTTAACATGCAAATTCCATTATGCATTAGCAATTATGTTCAACCACATGTTTCAAGAAAATTATAAGTTAAAAATTAAGTAAGTAACATTTAAATATGGATAGAAGTACAGATCAAAAGGAATGTATATTTATACAATAAACAAGAAAAGTACAACTTTAGAGTACAGGAAAAGAGAAATATAAAAGAAATAAAACATACAATTTCCAACTACAGCGTATATGCAAAGCATACAGGTTCAGTATACAGATAATTAATACTGGTACAGAACAAAAGAACAGTGTAGCACTCTAGCATGCCAGTACACAACAGCACGCAACTATACCGTAAAAGGACAATATACTAGGAGAGCATGCAAGTAAGGTATAGAAGAAAAGTATGAAAAACAGCAGACAGCCATAGTATAGAAAAATAGTTTCAGTACAGTTACAGTAAAGTACTGTTCATATATATATATGTATATATATGTATATATATGTATATATATGTATATCGTGCAGTGCACATCCTAGCTCAATGAGGAAAGTAAAGTAGCACGCTAACTAGGCCTCCTAAATAAATTAATCATAGAAGCTATCTAAACAAGTTTATCGTAAAAAAAATAATTTGAACTCTCTTAAAGTCCGATGCACGTGTTAATGAAATCGATACAGCATTGATCACTGTAGGCCTAAGTATCAAATGTACACTGTGGATTGAATAAATAGCAATGTGAGCACACTGTCGAAGCGCTCATTGAGGTCAAGTTAGCGTTGCAGAATAAACAGTTTTACATCGTGAAGCAATGATATAAATTTGTGTGCTATTGAAAAATTAGACGCCTTACACAGCCCTTATGTAGTTCGCATGGCCACAGTGACGCATTTGTAGAACTGTGGTATATGTGTGTCATTTACATATGATTAATTATATGATAAACCTACAAAAAATTGCACACCCTGCCATTTTACTCACAGCATACCACTGATATACATATATGTATATATATATATATACAACTGTAACTGTTTTATATATAGGTCCTATAACTGTTTTTAATTGTATATATCCTATTATATCGAGTTAGAATTTGTGTGTTGTTTTCAAACTAAACCTTTTGCTCTTTTGTTGTATTCTAAAGTCAATCTATCATTAACTATGTTCAAGTTATTGAGTTTTGACTAATTATTTAAATTTAAAATTTTTAACTGATGAAGTTGCAAGTGATGAAGAAATATTTCAACCAGAAATGAAAACTAAAAAAATTAATATTTCGACCTCTCTTTTGCTAATTCTGATATAAATAAATAAATGATAAATAAAAATAAAATAAATAAATAATGAATAAATAAATAAACAAATACAAAATAAATAAATAAATATGTTATATAAGGATAAAAATATGAATCTGTCATGTTACTGTTTTTATGTACTTTATTTGTATATTTGTATGGTATAGTTGTACGTTATTGTTGTGTATTGCCATACTATAGTTGTATATTGTTAGCTTGTTAACAGGATCAATTTGATTATGTCCAACAACTGAAAAATAAAGATGGGAAATAAATATTTCTTTCCTTTTTACTTTCTCCTAAATTGTTAAAATGTTCTTTTCCTACTGTAAAACGTTTTTATGAACTCATCATAGGCATATTTTGGATGCAAGGACTGACTTTATAAATATCAAAGACCCTTTACATAGGTATATTAGTAGTTTAGTAAAAAATATTTAGATAATTGAAACTATAATAAGACTGTAGCATTTTTTACTAACAAAATCTTGATATCAAAGTGGTCTTCTACTTTGGTTCATAATCTTCCAAACGTTAGCTATAGACTTTCATCTGTGCTATATCTTGAGAACTAAATATTGAAATAAAGTTGGAAACAGAGCAAGACCAATTCATCTTACTTAATAATTGTCAATAGTAACTATCTCTAGGTTTTGCAACAGACCAGCAGGTGTCAAAGAAATAGCAACCTGCTGCTTTACAAATAATTGAACGGTATTACTAATTATTTCCATCATAAAGCAATTTCAAATTACGAAAAATAGTTCCTGACAAAGTAACTGGAATCTCTATGTACATTTATGCTCCTGAAGAGCAATGGTGTAAACTACAGCATAATATTTATCTGTACATTCCCTTTTTGCTGTTGCTAAATCTTGTCGCTGTCATCACTGCTTTGAATAGACTGAAGCTTCAGCGTGCCTTATTTCTCTTTTTTCCTCACGTATAAACACGTTTTTTGTCCCTTATACATTTGTAGAGTACTTTTTTCGTACATTTTCCTCCAAAACCACGGATTTTCTAGTTTTCTGTTTGTTGTTCTAGAATTTGGCGACACTTCCCTTTTTCTTACATTTGATTGTTTTTAAAGAAGACACCTTAGAGATAACCTCTATTTTATTTATTAACACTTAATTACTACAGTTTCTCTTCTTAAAACATTACGTAGGAAGCAAGAGTCAACGTGCGATGCAGCTCAGGGCCCACGCAACGATTTGAAAAGTGGAGGGGCCACACGAGTTACTATCTAAGGAGGCCCCACCATGGTTGGGGCCGACAGGCCAGAAAATTTTTGAAAATCAGGGTGTCTTCATTTTCAAAACAATCAACTAAAGCAAACAAACAATCTGACACGCGTGTTGCATATTGATGAAGCGCATTAAGCAATTAACACTTTTAACACTTTTGCTTTGCAAAAAGGTGAGGGGGCCATGGCCCCCTCGGCCCCCCCGGTAGCGTGGGCCCTGCAGCTCCTTGCTGAAATTATACATTCACTATAAAGCGACTGCTATGTTATCCTTTAATAAGATTTATTGTAACTTGTAACTGACAGATGTTTTTCTTACACTAATCAATGACAGTTCTATACATTAGATTTTACTTATGTTAATGTTCAAATTTAGCGTTGGTTGAACTCCATATTCGTTTATATTAGAAGAAGAACAATATTAGAAAAGTAGTATTTTAGTATTTTTTTATTGTTACAAATGACTGTGAAAAGAGATGAATTTTTAATCATAATATTTCAATTAAATTTTTAATTAGAATACTTTTAATTTTAATAATTTTAATATATTTTTAATTTTAATATTTTTAATTTATATTTAATTTTAATATTTTTAATTCATATTTAATTTTAATATCTTAAATATATTTTTAATAGTGATACTTTTAATACATTTTTAATTTTAATAATTTTAATATATTTGTAATTTTAATATTTTAAATATATTTTAATACTTTTAATAAATTTTTAATTTTGATATTTTTAACATATTAGTAATTTTAATATTTTTATATATTTTTACTTTAATATTTTTAATATATTTTTAATTTTAATATTTTTGATATATTTTTAACTTTAATATTTTAAACATATTTGTAATTTTAATATTTTTATTTTATTTCTAAATTTGACATTTTTAATACAATTTTAATTTTGATATTTTTAATACATTTTTGATTTTGATACATTTAATATATTTTTAATTTTGATATTTTTAATATATTTTTAATTTTGATATTTTTAATATATTTTTAATTTTGATATTTTTAATATATTTTTAATTTTGATATTTTTAATATATTTTTAATTTTGATATTTTTAATATATTTTAACTTTAATATTTTTAATATATTTTAACTTTAATATTTTTAATACATTTTTAATTTTGATATTTTAAATATATTTTAATACTTTTAATAAATTTTTAATTTTGATATTTTTAACATATTAGTAATTTTAATATTTTCATATATTTTTAACTTTAATATTTTTAATATATTTTTAATTTTAATATTTTTGATATATTTTTAACTTTAATATTTTAAACATATTTGTAATTTTAATATTTTTATTTTATTTCTAAATTTGACATTTTTAATACAATTTTAATTTTGATATTTTTAATACATTTTTGATTTTGATACATTTAATATATTTTTAATTTTGATATTTTTAATATATTTTTAATTTTGATATTTTTAATATATTTTTAACTTTAATATTTTAAATATATTTTTAATTTTAATATTTTTAATATATTTTAACTTTAATATTTTAAACATATTTGTAATTTTAATATTTTTTTCTTGTTGTTGTGTTGATATCCCTGTCTATAATCCTTTTATTTTCCCAGTCAAAGGTATGATCCTATGTCCAGCAGTGTTCGGCTATTTGATGATTCTTGGTGTCACCTTTCTGAACAGCTCTCTTGTGTTCTTTTTCTCTTTGACCTAAGGAACGCTTTGATTCACCAACGTAGGAGGCAGTACAGTCCTTAAATTGTAGTCTGTAAACTACGTTGTTTCTCTTCTCAAGTGGGAATGGGTCTTTTGGTTTTAAGAGGATCTTCCTTAAGGTGGATGTAGTGAAGAAGGAGCATTGAATGTTGTGTTGTCGGGGACTTCATCTTAGGTGCTCACTGGTATTCTTCATATAAGGCAGACTTATACATTTCAGAGGTACTTTATCTTCATGATTAGATCCAGTGGTCCTTTGTAAGGCTCTCTGGAGATCCTTAGCGTGGTATCCATTGGAAAAGAAAACCCTTTGAAGGTGTCTTTCTTCTTTTCTGAGGTCATATGGGTTACAAATTGGCGTTGGGTGATGTTTCCTAATACATAGCTTTTCATTGATTTAAAAACGTTTTTAAAAAATACTATATTTCAATTTACGATATTGAATGACTTTTATTCTTAGTAAGTAGTAATAAATTAGAAGCAGTAAGTCCTCTTGTATGGTAAGCTGATGATCAAGCACTCAGGTATATGTACTTGAGGTGAAAGTGTACAGTTATTTTATCCCTCCGTGGCCTGTTCAATTGGTAAGACCTGCCAAAGGAACTTCTTTACTTGGCAATTTTAAATGAAATCACACGTGAATAAATCAAAGTCATGGAGAATTTCAACAGGATTGTACCTTTGTGAAACACCAAAGGAAACGTTTTAATTATCAGGTTTTCAACTTCTACTAAGGAATCCATTTTTAGTAGTACAATCAAGAATGAGGATAAAGTTTGTTGATAGTACACTCACCACCTTAAAGCTTTCGCAAAGAGAATTGGTTTTTCTGAAATCTATTTTGAATTTTTTTCAGCTCAAAATTTACCTTCGAAGTGCTGTCCTTTGCTGATATTTTAGTATACAGTTTATCAATATTATATTTTTTATTTAATAATCGTAATTTAATTAAAACTTGTAGAAAATGATATAATTTAAACCCTGAGTTCACAAGACCCCTATTCGATTTCAATCTTATAAAACTGAGGCCTTTGTTTGTACTTGAAATTCATATTTGCACCTGAAACAATATTTGGTATGGAACAATAAGTCTTTAACATGACGAGGGATATACAATATCTTTTTCTTCTGACCCAGCTTAACCGGTGGATAAAAATTAAGCAACATTTCTGTGTTTATTTGAATGAAACAACTGTTGAATTTTCCTTTTTATCTTTTAACTTGCTTTCCTTTGGTTCGATATATTTCATATTTCATATGTTTATTTATTACATAAATTGTATATCGCAATTAAATTAACGTTCATTATTATTTAAACATATTTCGCTGGTGCTCGACAGGACCAAGACTTCAGCATTAAAAACCACAAGTCTGTCGTGTTTTCTCATACTGGTCTTTGTGATACTTCTAGTTACTCCATTTAGAAACATTATATTACTTCATCAACAAATTCAACGTTCCTAAGTGGGGCTACTGCGCCTTAATATTTTTGGAAAGTCCAATAAATCAGAGCCAATAAAGAAAACAACTAGAAAATATTTAACATTCTAAGAAAGAAATCAAATTATAATTGATTCCAGATCTGCTCATGCACTTACTTCTGCTGCGCATGGCATGTAAAAACAGTCAACTTCGTTACTGATCAGTAACACTCAGCCCATCTACCTTTAACTAGACTTCTCATCCTAACATTTCTCTTGCCTTTCATGAATTACCATCTCGTACGGTAGTCTACAATCTCATAAACACCTACACTAAACTAGACTCCTCATTCTAAAATTTCTCTTGTCTTTCATGAATTACCATTTCGTATGGTAGTCTGCAATCACATGGCTTGTTTAAAGCTTGGATAAAAGAGTGTGATAACGGAACTCAAACTCTCAAGTGGAGCTGTCCTTAATATTTCCAACAGGTGGAACCCAAACCAGAAAAACGAGATAAGGGTAATGGAGGTCAACGAACGAATTGTGAGACCTGCATACACATCAATATCTGTAAAATTGATCCATGGCACTTATCCAGTTTTAGCAGAAAATGTTTAGTGGATGAACGAAAGTAGAATAAATAATTGCCTCTCCCATAGCTGCACAGCTAAAATGTATTTCAAATGCTTTCAGTTATCTTCATTGTTTACCTTATAATCACAAAATGACACAGAAAATAAAATTGCAACTAAAGTAGAGGGACTAATATCAAACTTTCATAAGAAATAACATTAGCTCCACATGAGTATGAAAATGTAGACTAAAGCATTAGAGTGGAATATACCAGGATATGTGAAGATTTGAAAAACCTCGAGGAAAGACTTTAGTTGATAAAATACAGGAAACTGTTTAAAACGTTTGTACGAAAAGCATCCAGTTACATTAAATGAGACATTATTAAGATCTGAAATAATTATATTTTAAAGGAAAATGTAAAATGTTAAGAACAAAGTAAAAGCAAATGAGATAATTCAAGTACAAAGCTACAGTGTAGGTGCTCAAAAACATCTTTAAAGCTGATTTATTTTAGTTAAAAGCTTAAAGCATAGTAATGCATACAATCATGTGACTCGTTTGCTAAGACTACAATTGTGGTTCTATGTGAGTTTATATGCACTGCTAGTCACAGGATTTTAAATATGAATCTTCAGATGGTAACCAGTAAAGCGCTTTGTGCTATGTCTAGTGTGATGTACATTACCTTGCACTTAGACAAATATACATACTGTGCCATGCGGTAGTTTGGTCCGTTTCCATAGACTGCACCCCTTTCATAATTTTGATAAGTTTACATTGTGTTTTTATGAAAATACCATTGTATCTTTGCCAATACAACGTCTGGCCCACAGGCTTCCTAATTGGTTGGTTGCAGGGGCCTTGGGGAGGCTATTGAATCTATTAAAATATTCCACTGAACCAGTTCATCGTTGCTCCAGCTCCAAAGCCTTCCAGCTGTATCTCAGGATGCTCATCAGAAAAACTGATAAACAAAATAAGTTGGGACTTTGTTGGTACTTAAGTGAAGATTTGATAAAAGTTCCAATGCTTCTGTTGTTCACTTTAGTCAATTGGCCATCCATTCAGTAAGTGCTACTTTTCGATCCGCCGCTTAGAGGTGCTGACACTTGGATGGTGATAACGTCGCTTACCTCCATGGAACTGAATTTTGATAGGGGTTTAAATGATGGAATGGAATAAAAATAAACTAAAGTAAAAAGACCTTATAGATTAATGAAACTATATGTCCCTCGGAAGCCAGTTGTAAAGAAGTAATATTAAAAGATCAGTTTCTTTCTTTACAATTTTCTGTCAAAATTGATATAGAATTTTGATTTTCACACTTGTAAAATGGTACTGATTTCTTTTGAAAGTTATAATCAAACCTTCGGTATTTTTCAATCCAGTGGTGTTGGTAAGATTTCCTATACTTTGCAAACAAGGATGGTGAAAAAAACTGTCTTGATAGAAAGTATTTCCAATGATTTTTTAGATATTTAAGAGGCTTTTAATAACAATGGAGCTCTAAAACTTTCTTATATTGTTAAATTTACTCTTTGGTTGACTAAAAGGAGCTACAGCTCTCCCTAACAATTGACCAGGCCCGATTTTAATAACTTTTACTGAAAAAAGACTAACCACCCTTTGCTTCTTTTTAAAACCTACCTTTTAAACCTTTTACAGTAAGAACGCATCTTACTACCACTACTGCAAAGAATTTTCCATTCTTCTTCCGTGTGCCTAACATCAAACGGAATTTCCATGAAAAGAGTTGTTTTCCAAGAGCCTATAATCTCTGGAACACTTTGCCACAAGATTGCTTCCCGACGGACTACAACATGGACATCTTCAAATCAAATGTCAATAAACACTTGTCAAAACCTTCCTTATAAGTTATCAAATTTTATTCATTCATTTATATTTTTCATCCCTTTCACAATACTTACTATCATCCACCTGTCAGTCTGTCCATCTCATCCTCGAGTGGCTTTTAGCCTTGATGTGTGATGAGTCATTAGTACATAGAGAAAAAAAGTTTTAAAAGAATTATTAAAAATTCAGATGATTTCAGTAATGTCATCGCCATTTCTCATTGTCTGTATCTAGGTAATAATTGTTTTTGAGAGGTGTTGTTGCATTTGTTTAACTTTACAAAATGCGTATTTTGAGGAAAATAAAATCTAGACTCTTTTACTGCAACTTTTGTTTTGCAGCCAATTTTCACATATTATTAATTAAAAAAACATAATATTTACAGCAAAAGCAAAAAAACAGGAGATCCCAAGGTATAAAATTTACGAAGAAAGAGGTTATATTTAATTTGAAAATTTGTACAATTTTGTATTTAATAACATAGCCAATTCAATGGAAATCCTTTAAATCACTCTCGTAGAAATTTGATTTCCAACGAATTTCCAACATTTCCATAAGTAAAGTAGGCACAATCATAAAAACAATTAAATTATTTTACATTATTATTCAAGCAATTGGTTTTAATTGATAACTTAATTTGAAAAAAAATACTACAGATTAATGCAATTTTCTTATTACGTTCAATTTGACTTGGCTGCAGAAACGAAAAAGCTATGTGCGCTCAAAAACGATCCATTTCCACAAAGTTTTGTGTGCAACATATGAATTCATTTGTACTGCAGAATGTTACATAGGTAATGTGTAAAAAACTGTGTCATGATTTGCAGCATGTATAAAAACATAAAAATATATACATATACATACATATATATACATATACATACAAATATATACATATATATGCATATATATATACATATATATTTACATATATATACATATATATACATATATATACATATATATACATATATATACATATATATACATATATATATACATATATATACATATATATACATATATACCTATGTTTTTGGTTGAAAATGCAAACAGGAGTGAAAAGAAAAACTTGCCAATCATTATTAGCAAGCAGTCGAAAGACTGAAGTGCTTTTCTGTGTCGTTTTTTATTAAAAGGAATGATTTTGTTCATTATGACGGAGGAGGCTCTGATAACAGGTTGTTGAAAGGTCAACTTGTAACCAGAATTGATCTGCTGAAAGTTAAAGAAAAACCTAAGTCGGGCTACTTTCTATAATGCCTGGAAACCAAAACCAAGCAAAGAAAAAGATATCAAGAAAGCATGAGATTGGCTTCTGTCCAGAATAGTTAAATGAGCGTTTATTGAAGCAATGTTTTGCTGCACGTGAGCTAGAAATGTAGTAGTAGTAAAAATAGGAGCAGTAGTAGTAGTAAAAGTAAGAGCAGTAGTAGTAGTAAAGATAGGAGCAGTAGTAGTAGTCGTAGTAGTAGTAATAGTAGTAGTAGTAGTAGTAGTAGTAATAGAAATAGTAGTAGTAATAGCAATAGTACTCACAAGTACTACTAATAATGGTGATAGTGTTGTTAGTACCAGTAGTGGTGATGGTAAAAGTAATGGTTATGTTACCAGTAGTGATGATGGTACTAACAGTGGTGATGGTACCACTAGGAATGATGGAACCAGTAGTGGTGAGGGTAGTAGCAGCAAAAGTAGTAGTTGAAATATAAGTGGTAGTACGAAAAGAAAGTGACAAAGAATAAAGTAATAAAGAGAAAGAATATACAATATCAAAATTTTTGGATACAAGGTATTCATGAATTGATAACGTCTTTTTCTTAACCTCATAACTTTTACCAGATAAGTAAACTAACTAGACAATTTTCAAATAACAGTTTAATTTCTTAAATTCTACCATTCGTTAAGAAGTTTTAACTCTTAGAAAAAATAATATATATAAATGTATTTAAAACTGCCAAAATTTAGTTAAGAAATTAAGTGTTGAATAGAATTTAATTCGTGTGATTCGTTAAATTTATTTTGTTAAGATATCTTAACAGGTTTAACAAGCCTTTCTTTGCTTTCAGCTTTTACTTTATGAACGAAAATCACGATTGACCTTGTGAAATAAATATAAATATTTAGTATATAGACCGACTCTTCCAATTAAAAGTATTTTTATTTGATTTTATAGGCTTTATTGAATCGACACGTCCGTATGACTAATAAGACAGCAACTTGCAACACTAACGAACATCAAACAGTAACGAAGGGTG
>RDPX01000151.1:214443-254834 GCA_003991215.1 Morbakka virulenta
TGCTGCACGTGAGCTAGAAATGTAGTAGTAGTAAAAATAGGAGCAGTAGTAGTAGTAAAAGTAAGAGCAGTAGTAGTAGTAAAGATAGGAGCAGTAGTAGTAGTCGTAGTAGTAGTAATAGTAGTAGTAGTAGTAGTAGTAGTAATAGAAATAGTAGTAGTAATAGCAATAGTACTCACAAGTACTACTAATAATGGTGATAGTGTTGTTAGTACCAGTAGTGGTGATGGTAAAAGTAATGGTTATGTTACCAGTAGTGATGATGGTACTAACAGTGGTGATGGTACCACTAGGAATGATGGAACCAGTAGTGGTGAGGGTAGTAGCAGCAAAAGTAGTAGTTGAAATATAAGTGGTAGTACGAAAAGAAAGTGACAAAGAATAAAGTAATAAAGAGAAAGAATATACAATATCAAAATTTTTGGATACAAGGTATTCATGAATTGATAACGTCTTTTTCTTAACCTCATAACTTTTACCAGATAAGTAAACTAACTAGACAATTTTCAAATAACAGTTTAATTTCTTAAATTCTACCATTCGTTAAGAAGTTTTAACTCTTAGAAAAAATAATATATATAAATGTATTTAAAACTGCCAAAATTTAGTTAAGAAATTAAGTGTTGAATAGAATTTAATTCGTGTGATTCGTTAAATTTATTTTGTTAAGATATCTTAACAGGTTTAACAAGCCTTTCTTTGCTTTCAGCTTTTACTTTATGAACGAAAATCACGATTGACCTTGTGAAATAAATATAAATATTTAGTATATAGACCGACTCTTCCAATTAAAAGTATTTTTATTTGATTTTATAGGCTTTATTGAATCGACACGTCCGTATGACTAATAAGACAGCAACTTGCAACACTAACGAACATCAAACAGTAACGAAGGGTGCTGGGAGTTCCAAAGAATTTCTTACTAGGCGATTATGTTCATGATGAAGGCAACTGTTACTTGATTTATGACAAACAACTGAACACTTACATCAGGTCTCTGACGAGCAATAGAAAAATGGCTGCTGAGATCAGACAGTGGAAGAAAGAATAAGAAACTCCACTTTAACAATGTTCCAATCATGTAAAGGAAAAATGTATATATCAAAGAAGAAAGATACCAGTTTTGAAAAGAACTGTCAGATTCTATGAGCCCCTTCTCCCCTTCCCTCATAGTAAAGTACTGTCCATATATATATATATATGTATTTGGTTCAGCATTTTAGGTAGGTTGTGGTACAGATCATTTCCTCAACAACGATTCCCGCAAGTCTAATCGTCATTAAAATAACAATAAATCGTGATGACTGAAATGATGTCATGTCATTTCCCACTAAACAAAATAATTTTTCGCTAACAATGGTAATACGCACTCATTTAGATGATAACGGAAAATTTAAACTATGTTATTGAGGACAGTAAGTAACCTACTCTTTATGTGTGTTTCAAAGGTCGTTAGGCAATTATTGATTTGTTTATATAATTTAGGAACCACAGTTGTTAAAATTGAAATGGCAAAATAACCAGAAAAATCAAGGAAATGCAATTATTTGCAGCTACTTTGTAGGTGATACGATCTATTACATAGAGGCTTCTTAAATGCAGTCAAGTGTTCGATTTTAATCTTGTATTGATAATTTATTAGTGAATTATCGTATGATCACAATAGTTTGGAGCGTGCAAGAAGACTCGTAGCAAAATAAACCATCTAAAGCAATCTTTATGCATAAAAACATTATTAGTAACATCAAATAACAGTAAATAAATGAAAAATAGTTCTAAGGGCAATTTTTCTTATTTTGAATAAAGCTGACTGAATTTTTTTAATCTACCAATAATTCACGAATAATCTTACTAGATTTTAAAAAAATGTTTAAGAAACATACAGCACAAAATGCCACTAATTGTACGTTATTGAGAAGAAATGCTCGAAAAAAACCCAAAAAACAAAAAAGAATAAGGTTAAAATTTTCTTCTTTACTTACTTTTTCACTTTTTTTTTGCTATTTAATTCAATATTTTGAATTTTAATCTTTTCTTTTAATTCTTCCTAGTTACTTGTTAATGATGTAGTGTCCCTATGGTGTCTCTATAGTATTTATTTCGTCCAGTAATTTGCTGTACAGCTAACTATGGCTATATTGTGTTAAAGGTGGTGTTACGTCGTTTGTTAAAGCAAGGTTAGAACCAAGAGTGCTTTTCAACCTCAAGATGCTTCAGGTCCTTTTCACTTTGGTTAGAGCAACCTTACTTATTTTTACATCAAAATAAAGGATCCACACTTTAGACGACTGTTATTTTGGATGTACTGTAATGCTATGTAATATCATGTTTTTTTCTGTATAAACCAGACGAAAACCCTAATATACATTATATCTTTTAATGTACTCTCTCACACACTCTCCCCCCACACAACCCCCTCTCTCTCACTCTCTTTGCCTCTCTCTATCTCTCTGTCCCTCTCTCTGTCCCTCTCTCTCTCTCTGTTGTACTTCACACCACGTATTGTGATTCTGCACTTCTCACAGCTATGGAAATATCATAAATATGAGAATAAAGACTGAAAAAAAAGCAGGACATATTTCTCGTCATGTGGATCCGTCACTTCCACAACCAAAGATGTACAATGGGTAACAAATATCCAGCCCTGGGTTTATAGCAAAACGAGGCTGTAGCAAAATGTTTTGTAGCAAATTTTGTCTGTAGCATTTTTTTGTTGGCTCTTAAAAACAGGAGGGAGAAGCATTATTCACATAGTTACTACAATGCATAGCATTTAGAGACCGAGGTATTTCGTATGTAGGGGCTTCGAATGTAGCAAAGTGTAGCATTACTTAGTTTCACCGTAGTGTCTGATCCAGCAACTATTAATTTTACATTTTACTACTTACTGAATTATATTACTCCTTTTTACTATAAACTCCTGTATATATGAACGCACTCCAAAATTATGCTTTCATTTTTATGCTTTAAAAATAGTACAAACATATTGTAATTTTATCTCTCATTCTTCTTCCAAGTTAGTGTCATTATTACTTGAATTATTTATTTATTACGGTATAGGAGTTTTACAGTACTATACCGTAACAGAAGTTTAATTTTACAATTTTTACCGTCCTAATTTGCATTTTAAATGAAAGAGATCCATTAATTTAAAACCTGAAAAGGCTGTTAGGTATGACATTGATTTTGCTTGTGACAGAGTACCAAAATTACTTAATACATTTGAATTTGCTGATGATGTTCATTGAGAGGTCTGGGTTATATAGTTAATACCGTAATAAATTAGCATAAATTGATTACAGAGAGGTAATTAATAACATAAATTTGTCTTCGTTTGTAAACGTTTACGTATTTTGATTCCCTGTTGAAATTACTTAATATTTGTGCCAAAACTGGATTTCAAAATTTTCACTTCCTAGCAGTAAAATTTAGTAATAACTTTATTGTAACTTGCGTAAATTTTCGAAATTTATTGTGATGTTTTTGTCTTAAACTCTCAGTTACAATTTTACTAATAATTTACTACTATACTAATCCTTCTCGGTAAAAAACTGGGTCTTTCTCATATCCCAGTTCTTAGTCCTTTTATTTTAGCAAAAGTGGTGAACCAGATGGTAATTTATAAGATAAGAGCTGCTTTTTAAGCATGATGTTTGCAAACCATGTTGCACTGGTAAATGATGGTCAACTGGAAATTGAACAGGAATTGGAAAGCAAGAGAAAAGAGCTAGGTGAAAGAAAAATTAGATAAATAGGGTATGAGTTGAATATTTTTATATGAGCTAGATAGAGTTTCAGCAGAGCAGAATCCGGTAAATCGAATCTGCACTAGATGATTTTAAGTTATTCAGTCAAACGTGCAAGGGATTTAAGGTATAAATAAAGAAATTAAGAAGAAAATATGAAAAAGTTATACGCACACATTGGAAGAAACAAATACCAGTTATACTCATCCTTTGCAAGAAACAGGTACCAGTTATACACATACTTTGCAAAAATCAGATACCAGTTACACGCATACTTTGCAAGAAACAGGTACCAGTTATACACACACTTTGCAAGAAACAGATACCTGTCATACGCATACTCTGCAAAAAACAGATATCAGTGAGTGTCAAGTGTCAAGTGTTCAAGGTAGGTTAAAATTTGCTTTGCTGTATGGAATCGAAATTATTCGATGGACAAAAATCAACAAGAAAGGAAGTTGATATAATTAAGATATGTACGCTAAGCTAGATTTTGAGAGTGATAAAGGGAGATACGCTGTAAAAGTAAAAGAACTTGAACAAAAAAAGGAAGTATNACTTTGCAAAAATCAGATACCAGTTACACGCATACTTTGCAAGAAACAGGTACCAGTTATACACACACTTTGCAAAAATCAGATACCAGTTACACGCATACTTTGCAAGAAACAGGTACCAGTTATACACACACTTTGCAAGAAACAGATACCTGTCATACGCATACTCTGCAAAAAACAGATATCAGTGAGTGTCAAGTGTCAAGTGTTCAAGGTAGGTTAAAATTTGCTTTGCTGTATGGAATCGAAATTATTCGATGGACAAAAATCAACAAGAAAGGAAGTTGATATAATTAAGATATGTACGCTAAGCTAGATTTTGAGAGTGATAAAGGGAGATACGCTGTAAAAGTAAAAGAACTTGAACAAAAAAAGGAAGTATAAAATCCTGGTAATATTTCAAATGTTCCAAAGAGTAAGAGAATTCAGATTAAGATGGTTCAGAAATGTGAAGAGACGACGTTCGAGAAACATCCCACATGAGGAGACGTAGAGACAGAATAAGGGAGTCAAGACTTCGCTGGTACGGGCACATAACAAGATATGATGCAGGTTATGTAGAAAGGAGGGTACTGAGAGCACCCGGTAGAAGGCGAAGAAGGAAGCCGAGGTAAAGATTGAAGGACGTAATTGACAGAGATATGGGGGCTGTTGATGTGAGGGATGCTCATGTGACAAAAAGAACGGGCTTGAGACGGCTGCTCCGTTGCGGCGACCCCCAACGGGATATGGCCGAAAGACGAAGAAGAGGAAGAAGAAGAAGAAGAAAAAGAAGAAATGTGAAGTGAAAGGAATGAGATTTCTTCATGAGCAGAATGAGGCAAAGCACAAATATACTATATATATGCTATATATATTCTATATATATATACTTTATATATACTATAAATACTATATATGTATAATATATATATGCTATATGTATACTATATATATACCTTATATATATTATATATATATATATATATATATATATATATATAGTCAAATGCGCTAGTCGAATAGTCGATGAAATGTAGTCGACTTATTAAACATTGCTGAACAACCTCTCTGTACATGAAGGGGCTTTCCCCTACTAAGAGGAAAACCAATTTTCTTGCTTTACAGTTGCATTTTCTCAAAGTCAAATACTTTACCATCAGCTCTATCCCACTCGGACTCTTTTTCTTAAAAATTCTTTCTATATGTGAGGGACTTGGCATTTTTTTAACTGGATCCAATTTTTTTAACTTGACGTCTGTCAGTCTAAGGTACAGAATTTAATCATACTTTTATTGTTACGGTTTAATACTCAAATTCTGTAAAAAACCGTTTTAAATATAGTAGGTGCTTTGCTCGTACCAGGCTAATTAAGCATTGTTATAGTTAAAACGTTAAAGGTTAAAAGTTGGAATCTCATTACTAAATTCACCAATTAGTGCTTTACAGAAAAGACAAAAATATTGCAAGGTACTGGGTAGCTTTTACATTTTTTCAGCTACAAGTCGACACTCATGGACTTACCAAAAATAATCGACTATTAACTACCAAGTAAGTATAACTGGTCGTCGACAGTTCTAGTTTAAACGTCCGGTCTTTTAAACATAAAAGGTATTTTGAATACCTATTTTCTTCCGTTGATTACACAAATAATATGCTCATATCCTTTCCATACATTTCATATGATATTTTAGGGCAATCTTAACAGTTAAATTAGCTCTGTGGTCAGCCCAGCTTTCAAAGCAATAAATAGCCTGAAATCTATCAATATATTAATTTCTCGTCTTTAATTAACTTCAACCTGAAACTACCTTTATCATTAAAGACTATAATAACCAAAATGTAATTTGAATTTAATAACTTTTACAAAATACGTAGTCGATTTTGTTATTAATGCTGTAGGTCAGTTTTTAGACTGCTTTAAGATATTAACCTTATAGTATATATCCTAAACTCCACATTTTGTATACGCATTCGTTAAATCTTTGCATTGCTCCTTTTGAGTCAATGTCTAAGCCATTAACTCGACGCCAATTTGTATATATTCAAGACAATATTATTTTTATAATCGCATTAATACACTTTTCAACCGTTATTAATTAAAGACAGTTTGACGAGATGTTCTTTTTAAAAAATTTCAGTTATTTAAAGTTTAAAGTAAAAGAAAAATGTACCAATACAATAAAAGTGGTATTCTATATATAGTATAAAATATATATCTAGTAAATGTTTGATAAGATATAATAGAAATTACATTGATATAATTTACATATATAATTATATATATAATATAATATATATAATTTATATTATATATATATAATTTATATTATATATATATAATTTATATTATATATATATAATTTCATTTTCTAGCAGTTAATTAAGGAGCCTATTTTTCCC
Organism: Morbakka virulenta; assembly: GCA_003991215.1. Classification (NCBI taxonomy): domain Eukaryota; kingdom Metazoa; phylum Cnidaria; class Cubozoa; order Carybdeida; family Carukiidae; genus Morbakka; species Morbakka virulenta. The sequence goes on from RDPX01000151.1 coordinate 221,129, forward strand.
TAATTTGCTGATTCTTTCTATCTATGCTTATTTTGTAGTGAATAACACAAAGTAATTTCGACTCACTCTTTAGACAAGTGGGTTTCATTGGTAACTTATTAATGAAATAGACTGAGTTAGTCAAACAAGTTAGTGAGACAAAAAATTGCGAAAACCTGCAGCTGTATAGATTTCTGAGCAAGATTATAAATAGAGTGTTAAAATGAGGTCTGCCAAGGTTCAGGGTCCTTTGGCAAATGAAATTTTGCTAATTGGCTTTATGGAGCTGTCCAGGTAGAACGTTAGCAATGATGTGGCTCCCAAGAGTACTTTTCGTCTATTTTCCTAGAACTTTGACGAATTTGGGGTTCAATCAATGAAAGACCAAGTTTGACTTCAAATCAAATGTGTCGTTCTCTTTAAAGTCATCTTCATCATCTAATTATTCTGTAAATCCTTTTTCTTGTCTTTATGTTTAATTTCAAACGATCTTGCATGATTAGTGCAACACAAATGATTTCAAATGCTCCTTGACAAAGAGTCCCTGGTGTTAGTATTGGGGTCTATATCAGTAGCAAATATACATAAAACGTTTTATATCTCCGAGTGGATATTGTGTTCTCCTCTAAATATCAATGTATTGTATTGTATTAATATCGACCTTTATGCTGTCTGTTGCTGCCATACACATTCTGATGAACTGGGTCATTTTAGCAAAACTATGAAAACAGACTTGCCAAGTTGTTTAACTTTTCACCTTCGAGACACATTTCGCTCATCGCCTCTGTCATATTTATTCAAATAAAATAGTTTTTAATTCAATAATGAGTTTTCTAGTAGACCCGACATTATTGCCAGCTTTCATTTTATTTTCTGCATGCCTCACTTTACTTTGTTTATTAGTAAGCTTTCTTCATTTCATTTCTCAATGCTCTATTCTCAATGTAAAGTGCCTTTTATTCATACAATCAATCTTTTGAGAATATAATGTTTGCCTATAATGATATCTCAATATTATGGTATAATAACCCCAATTAATTAGCGTTCTGTTTTCATTATACATACTTACTCCTTATACTGCTCGTGAATTTCAAATTCTTTGCACATGCAATTTAACCAAATATATTTTATTGTGTAGTAGGTTTTGACGTCTCGGCCTTTTGGCTATGATCAAGTGTAGAGCTCTGGTCTCACTTTGGTGGATAAAGTGGCTTCAGCTTAGGTCTTGTGCCGAAGCCCTTACCTGAAGCCACTTTAACGCAGTGGTTTACTTTTCATATTTTCCTCTTTTCCCTTATTGTATTTCCCTCTATATTTCTGTTAAAGCAAAATTTGTGTTACTGATAATAATAATAATGATAATGATAATAATAATAATGGAAACTTTTTATTTTTCATGCAAGCACATACAACTACAAACCTCAATAGTCAAGGTAGTTTGCATTGGGTTGCCTACTTAACAAAGTTAAATTTTTTCTAGCAAAATATTAGAAAATTAATAATAATAATAATAATAATAATAATAATAATAAATCTGTAATACAATACTAAGTACTGGTGCTAGCATTTCTTTCCATGTATTGTCAGCTGTCAGGCCAAGAGTAGGGAGTGTTGTAGTCATGAGTTGTTGTCATACAACAACAACAACCGCTTGAGCAATGTGCCTTTCCTCACTGGTTGTGGGGCGGCACTTGCAAGCTTGAATTGATGTTGCCTTTTTATTTGGTTTTCTATTTTCTCTGACTCTTGTGGCTACAGTACATGTGCCTGCATTCAGCTTGCCTGGCTTATTCTTGGGCGTTAAAAGTGACTTTTNAAAATTAATAATAATAATAATAATAATAATAATAATAATAATAATAATAATAATAATAATAACTCTGTAATACAATGCTAAGTACTGGTGCTAGCATTTCTTTCCATGTATTGTCAGCTGTCAGGCCAAGAGTAGGGAGTGTTGTAGTCATGAGTTGTTGTCATACAACAACAACAACCGCTTGAGCAATGTGCCTTTCCTCACTGGTTGTGGGGCGGCACTTGCAAGCTTGAATTGATGTTGCCTTTTTATTTGGTTTTCTATTTTCTCTGACTCTTGTGGCTACAGTACATGTGCCTGCATTCAGCTTGCCTGGCTTATTCTTGGGCGTTAAAAGTGACTTTTTCACCCATCCATCACCAGATGGTTTGTAATCACTCGATGATAATAATAATAATAATAATAATAATAATAATAATAATAATAATAATAATAATAATAATAACATAGAGAATATAAGCCTCGCCACGACAATGTTGTAAGTTATGCCCACTGGAGACGAAAGTTTGGCCTCGATACAATAGATAAATGGATTGATCACATGCCGGAGTGTGCAACTGAAAATGAAGTGTCCAAGATCTTGTGGGATTTTACCATTCAGTGCGACAGGCATATCGAAGCATCATTGTGTAAATGGTTGTGAAAAAAATTTTAGACCGAAAAAAAATTACTCGAAACTTGAACTCAATAAGGTTGATGTGAGGTTAAGAAACAGATAAATATATTTTTTGTTTAAAGGAAGTTTTTATCCAGTTGTTGTACAAGCCTTCACTGGTTCTGCATTGGAGCTGTATAAATTTAGCACTGAAGGATTTGACCAAAATCACCTAGCTGCTGAAAATACACCTATTTTTCTTTAAAATATAATATCTGCCCAATCCAAGAAAATATTTTTACTTCTCTTACTAGTAGATCCACTAGACTTTGCAACTAAGTAATTGTCAAATCAGAACCTCAAGCACATTAGATAAGTTCAAATAAGATGTTAAAATTCAATACTCCTGTTTAATCCCTTCAATTTTCCTAGTATCCCTACATGGAAAAGGGTTTTAACTCATCCAGCACATATCAACATCAAACAAGAACCTCCTAGAAAATTTTGGTTTGCACTCTGTATTAGTTAAAGAGTACCTCCTACTGGATGGGTTTAGCAAACCGCTATTTATTGACACAAATGCCTCTGTCTGAAAGCACATTTATTTGCTAAGATCTATCTGCTAGCACCATTTGCACCAGAGCACTAGAATTAAGTTTTACACCGCGGAGTATGCATGCTCTACATGGGCAAGATCTACCCATTCCAAGAAACATGATGCAGCCCTCAATAAATCCTGTCGTATTATTACTGGATCCATTAAATCAACCCAATGCCATGCCTCTACGCCATTGCTGACATTTCTTCCCCAAACAATCGGAAGGAAACGATCAGCAAGTCTGAAAGAAGCAAAGTCGATGAAGACCACCCTCTTCACCAGCAACAACCTGTCTTAAAGCGCCTACTATCTGGGACATGCTTCCTGCACGCCACTCAACCTCTAAACCACAAACTAAAAGAAGAGAGGGAGCAGAAATAGCTGGAAGAGTGGAACAGGCATGGGAAGTCTGGACAGCAATGAATTGAGAGAAGCATTTTGCCTAATGAAGAATTTGCCAATGGAAGTGGGGAGGAGTGGATAGTATGGATGACCTTGAATCGCCTCCGAATCGAAAATGAAAGATACATTGCACCCCACAAGAAACTGGGCTTCACTACAACAGATACCCACAGCTGTGGATCGGTGCAAACAATGGTCCACCTTTTAAACTGTCCCACTGCACCAGGTTGTTAATCAGCTGACCTGGCACTGCCATCAGCGGAGGGTTTGGATTTTCTGGAGTGCAAGAGTCTAGCAGGACAACAAGAAGAAAAAACTGCTCCACTTTTCCATCTTTCGCTTTACTGAGATTGATTCATTTAATACCAGAAATATATTTTTTCTGCATGTTATAATCTGGGAGGGTCTTTGGTATTATTCTTAGAAATATGTCACCCAGTACGTGTGCTTATTCCTCTTTTATATATGTCAGCAATCCACTTGACCACTGAACCACTTGAACCTTTGTCCGTTCAGCTCAAATTTGAAAATACTAAAATGAAATAATAAACTAAAATACCTTTATCTCTTATACTTTTACTGCATTTTTTCATCTTTCTATCTTAACATTATTTTTAGACAACACAAACTATAATTTCTAATTATGAGCTCCTCCCACCACGAAAACATTAATGCTCATTATCTTTCTTTAATACGTAATCAATTGCCAATTAAGTTATTTTGTCTATTTCGGTTAAACAAAAGAGAAGGAAGTTAATTGCAGCTAATGGACATACATCTGAATATACATACATTTGGACCTGCAAACTAGAGGGTGGATTAATAGTAAATTTATATTCACCCCGGTTTTCCTTTTTGTTATGTTGATCAAAATTCCTTGTGGACCTAAGAAAATGTTACAAAGTTTTTAATATGCATTTTAATACTTTGCTTCGAATATTAATTGGGAAGCTACATCACCCAGAATGGTAAATGTGACATTGAAATAAAGCGGAGAATTGGATTAGCAAAGGATGCCTTCAATCGACTGGGAAAAATTTTAAAACACCAGAAAATGTCAATGTCCACAAGAATGAGAATACTGCAGNTGTGCTTATTCCTCTTTTTTATATGTCAGCAATCCACTTGACCACTGAACCACTTGAACCTTTGTCCGTTCAGCTCAAATTTGAAAATACTAAAATGAAATAATAAACTAAAATACCTTTATCTCTTATACTTTTACTGCATTTTTTCATCTTTCTATCTTAACATTATTTTTAGACAACACAAACTATAATTTCTAATTATGAGCTCCTCCCACCACGAAAACATTAATGCTCATTATCTTTCTTTAATACGTAATCAATTGCCAATTAAGATATTTTGTCTATTTCGGTTAAACAAAAGAGAAGGAAGTTAATTGCAGCTAATGGACATACATCTGAATATACATACATTTGGACCTGCAAACTAGAGGGTGGATTAATAGTAAATTTATGTTCAACCCGGTTTTCCTTTTTGTTATGTTGATCAAAATTCCTTGTGGACCTAAGAAAATGTTACAAAGTTTTTAATATGCATTTTAATACTTTGCTTCGAATAGATATAAATTTTCAGGAAAGCTCGATCAATTTCTTTGTACATATTTCACCTTTTGTGATGACCTACAAGCATCATGATTTAAAAATGGAAATAATCAGCTCTGGGGTCTTGAAAACCAAGATGCTTGGGTCTACTATAAAACTATAGTATTTTTTTCAAGATTAAAGGGTTTCTTTTTGAAACCTGGACCATATTAATTCCAGATACGACAATTTTTAAAAAGAAAAACTCTAGAGGAATGTGGTTTGCAGTTTAAAGAATGTAGAGTCCCGTTTTCAGAACTACAGACAACCTAAGAGAGTAAACTAAAGAAATAGAGAAAAAAATATTTCAAGATTATTAGAGAAATAAAAGTGGGCGATTTACACGTTTTCTTTAAAATTCTTGTAAAACAAAAAGGAGGAAGTGATTCCGAAAGAAAACATTCTTGGGGGAAAGTTGTTAGAGCAAAATCTTTTATGAATAAAGGGAACAACGATAATAAATGAGTAAAAGATAGTGAATGGTTAACGTTTGCAACGGAAATACCTACAGAACAAACATAAAAGTGCAAAGAGCCTTTTAACAAGAGCATGAAATGGTAATGGCATCAACTATTAATACCTTTCATTCAGTACAATCATTTCTTGAGCATTTTCATACATATTTTCACACTGCATCCCGTATTATTCATTCACTTGGCAGGCATTATGTATATTTATCTTCCAATTTGCACTGATTGGATTTAGAAACAAACACCAACAGTTTTACGCTCAAAGAAAATATATAGAGATTTTTAGCTAAGGTAATATTCTGTCAAAGACGTTGGTGTGTAGACTTTTTTATTACTGGAAATCGAAAACTGCCTTTTCAGTTCAAATTATAAAGAAATTACTTAATAATGTGCAAAAGGCAAATAATTAATTTCTGCGGCTGGATCAAATCCTGCAGGACTCACATTTGAACTTCAAACATTTTCTGAATTTTTTTCTAAAACCACGTCTTAACTTTTTGGTTTTTAGGCCTATCTATAACTTCCAGAAATAAAATTCAGTTGAAAAATTAATTTAACTTTTGCTCACTACTGTATATCATTTCAAGAGCTTTAAAATATAATAAATGTAATGATTTGGAAATAGATGTCCATACTGAAAGTGTAGAACGTTTCCGAGTGAGCAAGCGAGCATCATCCAAAAGAAAAATGAACTGTAATTCTGCATTATCACACTTAAGTTAGCGTCATTACGCCATTTAGAAAGAAAATAATTATTTGGTCTCCCACGGACTTGGAAGTGTCGAGTCAGAATTCATATTTGATTTTGCAGTGCATGACGTAATGGTCAGAATAACTGAAGAACAACTGAAAGACTTACCTTCAAAGATTTGTGACATGGTTGTTGCGTTGAGTTCTTCTGAAAAACTTTAACATTTGAATTTGGAAAAAACAACATTTCTTTGTCGCACTAAAATTGCATCGTTCAAAACAGAAACAAAGCTTCAGTAAAATCCTGCACTTTTGAAAATTACCAGATGGGTTCACGAACAACTATTTTGAAAAAACGCCACATTTCACTACGGACGCTTGGCAAAAATCAATAAATTAACTGTTTTGCTACTGAAGCACAATTTTGCTCAGAAGGGTGATATTTCGTAATAACATTTTTATTTATGGCCAGTTAGACAAATACAAGTACCTTTTTGGAACTGCATGGGGGTGGAAATTTCAGGGCCCAACTGTACAGTACATAAGCAAATTTTGATTGTTGGAAAGAGTCCGAGTGAGCAAAGCGAGTGGGAACTAATTATATTACTTTTCCTTTATGTGAAATATTAGGATTACTGTTACTACAAAGTTAACTGCTGAGTACTTTGACAGTGATCATAGTTGGTAAGAAGTTTGATAGTGAAGCTCAGTTCTGACCCAGTCCTCTCAAAGCATTTACCATTCTATCCACATTGGACCAAAACAATTTTTTTCATAGTTTCTACATAATTTATAAAAACACTGAATATTTTAACAGGATTTGGTGGGGAATATCGATAGTTTTATAATTTCTCCTTTAATAAAGTTAAAAGTAAAAAATTAACTTCAAAAGAACTGTAAAGCCTAAAAAATGTTTGTGTTGTAAAAGAAATTAAAAGTACATCTGTAAACAAGCTTAAGAACGCTAACTGTAGAACAACTCAACCAATGATAAAGCAAGTTGCACAGGAGTAAAGGAAAATTCAGGTGGTCTATTCCTTCTTGAATTTCATCAGAGGTCATGGGAATTGCTAGTGGTAAACCGTAACGTTTTCCTAGTGTCAGGTCATGCAGCATTTCCTCGCAGTTATGACACACAATATGTGGGGCCCATTTCTTGCATTAGTCGCCAAGTGCAAGTACAAAATATACTTTATAAGCACGCTTCACAAGCAATTTTTTAATTACGCCTGTGACGAATATGCGTGAAGCATTCACAAATATAACAGAAAACGTCCGTCTTGTTCTCACATCGACGTCTCCTTGTAGTCATAAGCAGATCTGAAACAAAATCAAAACAATTTTTTATATCACTGTTAATGTGATCACACACGGCTAGAATGGAAAACCTATAATTGCATTAAAACTACAGCATACAGAGCTAATCCTTTTTTAGATATGAGTTGAACAGGTCATAAAAGGTAAAACGAATACGTTAAAAAATCCTATGCAACTGAGATTTCGAAAAATTTTATTGACCAGTGTAATTTCAGGTATGAAAATATGTAATCTAACTTCCTGAAGATAAAAATAATCCATAGCTAGTACAATATTAAATTTATTTTTTTAACCAATAGTACCTGTTGTTTTAATTAAACTTTTAATGGATTTTTCCGTCAAAAGTGCGATATTTTTTGCAAGTGTTACAATCAATAAATTTTTTACGTTATGAAAAGTATGTTTGAAATCATATCACATCTGTTGACTTTTTACCCACTAATTTAATATTGTAATTAAAGAAACAACAAAATTTTAATTCCTTGATGAGCTTTAAATAGAACATAGTTTTCTCTTTGCGAGGACGAATCTCTCTCTTTCTCTCTCTCTCTCTCTCTCTCTCTCTCTCTCTCTCTCTCTCTCTCTCTCTCTCTCTCTCTCTCTCTCTCTAAAATAAGAAAATCAGACAACAATTCACTTTGGAGTAAAATTGTGTGTTCAATAATTCCAGACCTCAACCACAAATATTTTGTTCACCATTTTTGAAAATTAAATTTTGGTAATATTTTGGCACTTCCTGCATCAAAGCCAATTTACAGATAATATCATCTGATCACGTAAAAGCCGGCACCACCTTTTGCTTTTGTATTTGGAGCAAGTCCAAAAAACGGTATGAAAGAGAACCAGCTCTCGCCAATGGCTATCCTCATTGAGAGTAGGAAAATATCACATAATACGGGATAGGCATTTATACAAAAGAAATTACCTCTATTTTCTTTCAATTCGCAGTAGGAATAAGAGCAGCCTATTAATAAGCCTATCTTTTGTCTCGTTTAAATATTTGTTTACTGAAAAGAAAAATTTCTATTAAATATTAATTGGTAGTTTCTACTTGTTAAAAATTTCCGTGTTCATTTGCTTATGTAAATCAGGAGTCAGAATGTATATCCTGTTTTTGTAGCTTTATATTGTGTTTAAAATAAACCAACCATCTATATATTTATCTTGAGCTTCATTTCAGAGGGCCATAATTGTCTAAATGGTGCATTTCAGGACCTAAAAAGATCAACGAAGGCTTTTTTTGCTTTTGGAGTTAAAAAAAACCTAGTCAATGCTAATCAAAATAATATCATGAAAAAATATTTCATACTAAAGCTTGAAAATCATGACATTGTGTGGTCTAGGAATTTAGACCGAATTTTTTAAATGCATTTAGTTTGTAACATCAGGCCACTTTGGCTACAGACTTAAATATTTGAGAGGAAAAGCCTCTCATTTTCGATTGCGATTTTTTACTAGTCATTCAACTCAAAAAAGTGTATTAGCATGTAAAGATTTTTGGAAAATGGGCAAGTCAACTGCCATCTCATTAATGGCCTCTGACCCTATGAAAAATAGGTCAACTTGTATTCAGCTATGGATAATGGGCTTGGATTAAAATATCGCTTTGGTTAATGAGGTTACAATTGATCAGAGCTCCTTATGGATTACCAGTTGTTCAACGTGTAGCAATTGACAGACTCTCATATCATGGCTCCATAAAACCTTGATAAGCTATCCCTGAAAAAGATTTTGGATGAGGTTAAACAGTTTCCATCTCTTACCCGAAATTTCTTGTTTGCATGCAGACGATAGTTGAATAAAAAAGATTAATTAATAACCTCACTAACAAGTCTTTTGCCATCCTCATGCAGAGTAGCCGAAGAGAGAGCAAAGAAAAATCTGAAAAGTACAAGGCAGTTGACCAACAACTCCCACCTCATGACCATCCGGAAGAAGTAAGACACTTTTTGTAAACTTAAGAAGTGGCGTGGAAGTTATCAGTGGCCACAGAACGAAGTTCTACCAAGAATTCACCTAGAGAAACATCAACTTCCAGGAAGGACAGAATTACTCTAAACAGAGCAAGAATGAATGCAGTCCGGCAGAGGACAACTTTCGCAAGCTGGTATGTACTGTTATCGCTTGAAGTCTTTATGACACAGTAAAGCATATAATTAAATGTATATTTAAATGCTAGACTTCGGAATTTCAGTGGCTCCACTATGACAGCACGAATGTAAAAGCACTGGCCAGAAAGGGATGCGGCAATAGGGCATTACAATTCGATGATGACCCCAACTAATAAAGTGGCTCCTTCTATAGCGAAGGGTTGAAGCCAAACTTAAATTATCATGCTTATATTGTCTGGCGTATCCGTACAATTTTGCAATTACGTTACACAGCAGCGCCAGAAGCAGAGGTAGGGGCCACCTTTGAAAATGTGCTTGGCTGAGACGCTCTGTTTCTTAAAAGAGCGCATGATTATAGTCTTCTTCCTTTATTAAAGGTGAGAAGCTGATTAAGGACTGACTCTTTCCATTTTAAATCTCACTGTCAAAAGAAACATTTAAAAACAACTAAGCTGAGATGGAGCTTCTCAAGACTAGTATTCTGGGAAACTGGAGGCCTCTCAGAATGAAAGAGATTTGGTCAATATCTTAAACAAGGAAGTTCCAAAATAATTGGTGTTTAGAATGTCTGAAGTAGGGCAAGTACTGTAAAATGTAAAAGAGAATTTAATAGTGATATCATTCAAGCTTAAGGATTAACTAATGCAAGCTCTAAACATTATCTAGAAAAATCAGTGAACACGGTAAAGGAGGAGTGGTTGACAATTAGCTTCCTATTCCAAAATTTCTCGTTTAAGACCTCTCCTGGTCCCTGGAAGTAACACGCTTAATTTCTTTGCTCAGTTGCAAGTTTTTAATATATTTGTATTTGTTTTGGAGATATAATTACGAGAGGAATTAAATTATTAATAAAAGCTCAGCTAACATTAAGTCCCGAAAAATGTTCCACAAGACCTAGAGAAGCACACCTCACAATTTATTACAATAAATTACAATAAATATCGTTTTTAATGCAGCAGTGCGTTGTTGATTAATACAGTTGCACTGCAAGCAAGAGGAAACTAACAGGGAAAAATCCTTGTTCTCTTATAAAAATGCCATTGATTGAAGTTAGAAAGGGTATATGACCATAAGCTCTGACCTCAGAAATTAGACATGGAAGTTAAGGACATGTCTTCTGAACTCATAATTCGGATATGTAGTGGGACACAAAAATTACATCAGAAGTATACTTAATACGCATAGTAAATCTCAACAAACGTAGACGTATAAAATAGATTCAAACTTTTATATTTTCTGGCTTTAAAAGCAAGAGATGAAAGAAACTTTTAGTAAAGAATACGAAACACAGTTTCAATGTCTTTGGTCCACCAAGGACTCCTGTGTACTAGCCAAAACAAAACGCTACAGTTCACCTTCTCAATTACATGCATACACCCATACCCAGCCGTATCCCATCAACGTTTATAGCAGAAAAGATACCCAGTGATCTTTTTAATAAACCAATGTTAGTTATTAATGATAGCTACTGTGTGGTGCTCTGTGATAAGTCTTTTAAAGTTCGACAGGAGAGTTATGGAAGATGAAGAATAGAAAAAACAGAAGCTGTTTAGTGCGGACAAGGCTTAGAAATTAGGAACACTCCTAATGAACCAATCTATTCAGACTAAGAACAAGATACAAATCATAAATTACAACTTTTATTAAATTACCAACTTTAATTCGATAACTTGAACAGAGAAGCCGTGGCTTAATGGTTAGTGCAACTGCACCGTAACCAAGAGGTTCGATTCCCCAAGCGGCCGACTTTGGAACTTCCCAAAAGAAAAAGCCATTAATTGGCGTCAGGAAGGGCATCCTGTCAAGAAATTCCTCTCTGCTAAATCCAAGTCTCTATAAAGGGTACTGTCTGAGCCCCAGTAACTGTGAAAAAATGACATTAAAACAGACAAACTAAAAAAATTCGATACGTTGAACAAGAGATCATAAATTTTACCAAAAACCAAATATGAAATATTGAATGAACCATGCAAAGAGAAGAAGGGTTTAAAAATGACAAACACTAAGGTTATGCACATTACAAGTTGGGAATTTGAAAGTACCGGTAAAAGAAAATGCATATTTCTGCCAGTGTAATACAAGATGAAAAGAGAACCAGTAATATTAAAAGAGAAGCGGTACTCGATTTGTGGAGAGAATATGAAGATGAATTACGTGGGAATGGAAAAATACCACCCACCTGACGATAAAGAAAGAACTGGAAAATTACCTGTTAAACCAGACTAAGTATGTCAAGCTGTCACCAGTATGTTTACAGAAAAACTCCAGGACCAGTTGACATTGTCATTGAGCTTATGTAATCCATATATGACATGGATTGACAGAATAGTATTTTTTTTGGCCAACAAAATTTATTTAAAACACTGGAAAAGAAAACCAGTTCATCAATATCCAGACAATTACAAAATATGCAAAAAGCATTTTAAGGTGGATTTCAACCAAGAATAAATTTGACTTGCCACATGGATAAACTAATTTAGAAATTAAATTAAGAAAAATGACAAAAAACTTCCCTAAAAATGAAGTATTTGAAGAAACAATTGAATTTGTAACCAATAACGAGAGATTTAAGAAAAAACAACCGGAGAGTTTGATCACCAGACTAGGTAAACAGACAAAAGTTAACATCGAACAATTTCCTTGCTGTGCAAGGGACAATATTTTTGACAGATTTTGACTGTTTGCTACTGCGTAAAGATAGGTACCTGATGACGACTGTAAAATAAAAAAAATGAACGACGTCTTTTTTAAAACTACAAGGAAGATTCTTATTCGGTCTAAATGACTCTTTACAAATTTATTTCCAATACCTTCTACAATTTTGATAAAACCCAGTAGAAAATATTGTTTAGACTATTGACTAACTCTCAAAGCTATTTAAATCGAATTGCGAAACTAATTTTTACTGGGTAGACCTTTGTCATATTTACAATCATGTTCACTGNCAAATTTATTTCTAATAGCTTCTACAATTTTGATAAAACCCAGTAGAAAATATTGTTTAGACTATTGACTAACTCTCAAAGCTATTTAAATCGAATTGAGAAACTAATTTTTACTGGGTAGACCTTGGTCATATTTACAATCATGTTCACTGAATACAATAAAGTATACCATTAAAATTCTAGACATGTTCCCAATACAACAGAATTTACCACAAACTACTCCGTACACAATATTGATGGAACTCTAAGCACCACCCTGTTGTAGAAAAATCATTATTAGTATTATTATTATTATCGAGTGGTTACACACCATCTGGTGATGGATGGATGAAAGACCTGGATTCAGCGCCCAGAACCAAGCCAGGTAAGTTGAATGTAGGCACATGTACTGTAGCCACAAGAGTCAGATAAATAGAAAACCAAATTTATACAAGCAACATCACTTCAACCTTCCAAGTGCCACCCCAGAATCAGTGAGGAAAAGCACATTGCTCAAGCGGTTGTTGTTGTTGTATGACAACAACTCATGACTACAGCACTTCCTACTCCTAGTCTGATAGCTAACGATACATGGAAAGATATCCTAGTACAAGTACTAAGTCTCATATTGCAGCATTGAATTCAGACTGGATACTTGTTATTGCCCTGTTTGGTGACAAAAACAACAATAAATAGGTACAAAAAGCCATGTTGTTTTTGTTATTGCTATTATTATTATTATTATTATTATTATTATTATTATTACATTGGGGAGTTGAAACCGCAGATGAACACAGAGAAGGAATACCGGAACAGAACTCTGACCATCAAGTTCTTTTAGTGAAGGTAGTAAAGTCTACCCACAAGACAATATCTGGAACAAGTTTGTATTGCTTGCATATGATCAAACCAAATGACTGTTAATTTTAACAATATTTAAAATTTCATTTTAGGTTAGAAAATGATAGTAAATATCGAAAACGTTTACCAGAATTATTGTGTGCTCAATTAATTATTTCAATTATTATTATTACTTGATTCAACCAATTGTATTATTCTGTCCAATTTACAACCGATAAATTCGTCACATACAATATCAACATGTAGCTAAAACTAAAAACTAGGACCAAATTATTGGCCTAATTTCTCTCCGTCCTTTGCAGAATTAGCCTTGACAGAAGTTGCTGTATTAGACTGAACTTTTAAGCCTTGTAGCGTCTGAGCCCAGCTTTAGAATTACAAAGTTAGCAGAGAGCAACAAAATCATTTTCAAACGGTTGGAATTATATCACGTATAACCTCCTGATTAGACATTATCTTTCGAGTTTAGTAAAAGGACTTAGGTCGACCTTATCGACTAAAATTTGTTACCTAAAGTAAAGTAGACACCTCATTTAAAAAATTCAGACAAAGCTCCTCTGCTCAGAAAAAGCTTACGGCTCATGAAATGATAGAGCTCTTACATCTATGGCTTCCTTTGAATCCATAAAGTTAAGACCTTTTAAGAGAATATGCCTTGTCTTAGTCTTTTCTATAAATATTCCAATAGGAAGTATCCTGATGAGCTTCCTTCTTTGATGCCAGCTCAGTTTGTTGTATCTTATGTGTTTTGGCCCTCTTAACGTCTTCATACTCATACAGTTGTTGTCTCTCGTTATAATACATCTTTCTATGACTGCAGGATTTTTCCCCCGGACTGCATGATGGTGGGACTCATTGGGTTCTAACTGCTTTCCTACATCATATGACCTGAATGTTATTAAGTCAAAGGTTAACTCTTCTCTCTTGACTTAACCTTTCTTTTCTATTCTTTTCTTTTGTCATTTTTTCACACTTCCATGCATTTAGTGGCATTCCTTGTTTGGTTCATTGCTGTTAAAAAAAGAGAAAATGCAAAGGATGCCGTTGAAAATGAATTAAAGTTAATGGATACAAATCAGGACTTACAAAGTGAGACGAATGTATTCCCAGTGCACACAGACATCATAACCAGGAACCAACAATATGGGTTTGAACATAGTCTGAGGTGTGAATATAATTTTTGTGAGATGCTGGAACATTGCTATTCTAGACGAATCAGATGAGCAACTACAGGCAATAATTGGAGTAGAGCTAGCACAAAATGAGAATCTCGGTTTCATAACAAATGGTTAAAAATGTTTTACTATGGTGGTATCAAAGACATGAGATGACTACACCATTACTCCAAATTTGAAGGTGCATTTGGTTATTACTAAACACCAAATATCTTATGCCAATGCCCTTATCCAGCCACCTTTTTGATTATGCATGCTCCTCATGGTACCCCATGTTGAATAAGAGACTGATAAAAAAATGCAATCTGCACAAAATGTTTGAATTGTATTAATTATACAAAAGTTTGTAAATTAACTTTAAATTGTAATTTATTGACTTTCTAGCCCTTCTTTTTTTTTAAACATTTGTAAACATTTTTCATTTTTGTTTGTGGCAAATAAAAACTTACTTACTTACTTATTATCATTTACTGAACTCATGTTTTCTTCCCTACATAGTAAGGTAAAGGTAAATAGAGTAATTGGTACGAATTTCTACTGAATTCAGTGATCCGGTACGACAGCCGAATTTAATAGACATTAGTGCAATTGAGTGTGAAAATACAATACTTGCCATTTAGTCTCTCAGAGCTGTAGCAAAGTGAATGACACTCAATTGGTACGGTCATGTTTCTACTTCAGTGACTGGAAAGATTCATACTACGCTATCAGCCTGTGATATCAATTTATTGAAGGATCAGCAAAATGACTTGGATTGTTGAGGTAAAATGGCCAATGGACCAATGTGTAGGTAATGATATCGTTCTATGATTTTTCTAACAATTATTATTCTTCAAACGGGTTAAAAACTAATGTATCATTTAAAATGTTATTAATGATAATTTTGAGTATATTTGAATATTTATAGGATAAAGAATTTGTCTAATATACGCATCGTGTTAATACAAATAAAAACTGCTGTCAGTGTAGTCAAACATAATACTTCATTACAGAGTTAAACTGTTAAAGTTTTGGTTCCTGCAACAATTGTATTCTCAAATCTAATTGCCTTGATAGACTTTTTCATCCTATAGCATACTTTTGGTCACCCAAGAGACTCAAAAGTTTCATAAGAAAGAAACACAAAAAAGCTCTGAGCAGGCATCTCTATTAATTGCCTAAGAGGTACTTACAAAATATCTGTCTGTTAAAAAAAACCTAGAATAACATTTTTTCCTATTTAAAAATATCTCCTACTGCTATATGCGGTTTTAAATCTGATCAGATTAAAAAGTATGATTAAACTAAAATTTAATTCATATGCATGGCCAAAGCGTTACTTTGTCTGAGGTTGCACATATCTTGAAGAAGTAAAAGGTAACCAAAGCTCTGATCTTGTAATTTTGTTATCAGTTTGTTTGACCCTCTACAACTGGATTTATTTTTGCTCTAACATATTGCTTCTAACACTGCTTGGCCTAAAGTGGCCTTATGTTAAATATTACGCTAAATTTCCTTTGTGGTTTTGTCATTATCCAAGTTTCCTTGAAGGTATTTCCTTTTGAAAGAGGAAGAGCATTTTCTTTTCTTAGCTTCTAATTGCAGTCAAGAGTATATCAAGCATTGTTCAAAAGGCAATATTTTTCTTTTGCGATCATTGATTATAGTCCATTATACAGAAATAGGAATGTGTTTTGAATATTACTATCCCTAGCAAGTGTAAAATAATACTTGAATAATACCATTATCAGAAAGATTAAAATAGCGTCTGGTAACACTTTTTATAAACTTCAATGTAAATTGGCATCAATAAGGAGAAATGTGAAATAGATTTCTATTGATGATGAAAGTCATAAATACTCTACTATCTGTTCAGTTTTATTTGATATTTCTCCTTTTAAAGGATGATATATTTTGTAGAATTGTGCTCTTAGTAATGTTAGTTTTGTAAGACTCTACATCTAAAAAAACCCATTAAGTCATCCAATGGTTTTATAACCTATTATCCATCAAACAGCAAGGTACTAACTCCTCCATTGATCTCCATCTAAATTATTCGTCATTATGTTACCTTTTCAAATGAAGAATATTTCATATTGACGACCGTATCACTAATGAGATCTTCAAATTGCATCAAAATAGCTCAGCCTTGCCTACTTATTTATTTATTGCTTTATTCATTTCCATAATATTAATATCATATCACAACTCAATTAGAAATAAACTGCTGTATTCCTCATTTAGCTATGAGTCTTTAACATAATTCAGGCATACCTGCTTATCTGTTTATCGCTTTACTCATATCGATAATATTAATATCGTATTACAACTCAATTAGAGATAAACTACTGTATTCCCATTTAGTAATGAGTCTTTAACCCAGCTCAGACTTGTCTGCTTTTTTATTTGTTGCTTTTTTCATTTCCATAATGTTAATATCGTAGTAAAATCTAGTTAGTGTTGTATTCCTCATTTAGTAATATGTCGTTAACATAGCTCAAGCCTGTCTGGTTATTTAATAATGCTTTATACATTTCGATACTATTAATATCGTACTAAAACCCAGTTAGGGCTGTATTCCTCATTTAGTAATAAGTTGTTAACATAGCTCAAGCCTGTCTGGTTATTTAAAAATGCTTTATACATTTCGATACTATTAATATCGTACTAAAACCCAGTTAGGGCTGTATTCCTCATTTAGTAATAAGTTGTTAACATAGCTCAAGCCTGTCTGGTTATTTAATTATGCTTTATGCTTTTCGATACTATTCTATTTAAGATAGTATATAATCTTTAACATTGCTCAAGCCTGTCTGGTTATTTAATAATGCTTTATTCATTTCGATAATGTTAATATCGTACTACAACCCAGGTAGTGATAAAAGGCTATACTCTTGATTTAGTGATGAGTCTTCAACGTAGCTTAAGCATGTCTCCTTATTTAATAATGCTTCTATTCATTTCGATAATGTTAATATCGTATTACAACCCAGTTAGTGATAAAAGGCTATACTCTTGATTTAGTGATGAGTCTTCAACGTAGCTTAAGCATGTCTCCTTATTCAATAATGGTTTATTTATTTCGATAATATAAATATCGTACTACAGCAGTTTATCACAACCCAGTTTGTGATAAACTGCTGTATTCTTGATTTAGCGATGAGTCTCTAACATAATTTAGGCTTGCATGATTATTTATTTATTGCTTTATTCATTTGGTTTAATATAAATATCGTACATAAATATCGTACAACCCAGTTAGTTATAGACTGCTAAGTTCTCGGTTTAGTGATGAGTTACGAGATTAACAGAGATCTCAAATTTGATTTTTTGATCCCATTTGAAGGAGGCTACTCTGAGATATAGAATTATCGTAAAAAATAGAATAATTCATACGAAGAAAAGAAAGTACCAACAGTAAAAACATCAAGGTTTGATGTAATTTTTAAATCAGAATAATCAGAAAAAAAACCATTGCAAAGAAAAAAAAATTACCGAGCTTTTGAACCCAATACCGACAAACAAACAGAAAGTTAAGATTTGCGTCATGTAGCAATAGTATTTAAAGAAGAAATATCCTTGGTCAATTTATTGTTTTTATGATTATCATCACCGCTCTCATTGTCATTATGAGTTAGGGCTAGCAAAAACCACACTATATTTTTCATGAAAAATTAGAGATGTGTTAATCATATTTTATATACACACACACACACATATATATATATATATATATATATATATATATATATATGCTGAGTGTTGGGTACCCGTAACACATGTGGAAAGCAGCCACTGCCGGTCACAAGCCCGGGACCTCTATTACCAACATGGTCTATCTTATGTCTGTCTCTTGTCTAAATTTCTGAAGCCCTTCTTCTTTGGCTTTGTTTACGTANAAAAAATTACCGAGCTTTTGAACCCAATACCGACAAACAAACAGAAAGTTAAGATTTGCGTCATGTAGCAATAGTATTTAAAGAAGAAATATCCTTGGTCAATTTATTGTTTTTATGATTATCATCACCGCTCTCATTGTCATTATGAGTTAGGGCTAGCAAAAACCACACTATATTTTTCATGAAAAATTAGAGATGTGTTAATCATATTTTATACACACACACACACACACACATATATATATATATATATGCTGAGTGTTGGGTACCCGTAACACATGTGGAAAGCAGCCACTGCCGGTCACAAGCCCGGGACCTCTATTACCAACATGGTCTATCTTATGTCTGTCTCTTGTCTAAATTTCTGAAGCACTTCTTCTTTGGCTTTGTTTACGTATTGTATCTCGAGTCGTGTAAAATTTGTTTGTGACGTATAAGTTGCTTTTTTGTTTGTTTGTTGTTTTGTTTTTGGTTTTTTTATGTTATTATTTTGTCAAAATAGAAGCCTTAACATCTGGCTATTTGGAGTTTACTCCTAATACTATATATATATATATATGTATGAAATATTTGAAATAGAAATACGTTTAAACATATTACTCATATATTATATTTATATATTATTTATTGTATTATATTTATTATTTTATATTATATATAAATACGTACATATAGTCCATTGCGTGAATCCCGAATACAAGTTGAATACAAGCATCTCTTTCGTTATTTCATCTCGGAAAATTCTCGCAGTCCTCGCTCTTGTTATAGTCCTTTTTGTATTACTCCAGACTTAATGACTTTACGTTTGTGCTCAGCGTTAGTCTTAAGATTTCATTTTAACGCATGGAAACTTGAAAACGTGCAAGATATATTTTGAATCAAAAGTCTGCATTTTGCTACTTTATTTCGAAGTCCAATGTCGTTAGATTTGCCTATAATATGGCGTTAATTTCTAATTTCAGCTGGTAAATATAATAATAATAGTTGTAAAAGAAAGAATCAAAACACATATACAATTGTCAGTTGATATTAGCGATTTCTCTCTTTAATAAAGGAAATTTTCACTTGCTGCAAAGCAGAGACCAGAAAACAAAGTTAACATTAGACTAAAGGACGTAGAATGAATTATAAGAAGAATGATAATAAGAAGGATGACACTTGATGTCATCCCATGTAGCACACAGATATCTATTAATGCTCAAGATTCTTTACTGGGTCTCTGTGTGTTATGTCGATTGACAGTAACTGTTATCTTCCACCATTGTTTTTCTCCTGTATCAGTCTCTATACATTTGTCCTTCTTCTTTCCCTTTTCGAAGACATAACTGTATGTTGGGATGCACTTTTTTCCCTTGCCTTTGCTCTCTTCCTAACCACTTGTTCTTTTAGAGAAGAATATTCTATTTATTGTCTTCGTAGAACATAACAGTATCCAAGAAAGAACCACCCTTATGCCACCTCATAAGCAAAGGGATACCAGTCAAGCAGGTCCAGAGTTTTCGATACTTGGGGTTTACCATCACATCAATGGAATATGTAAAGATGAAATAATGAAATGAATAGCAATAGCAAAAGATTCCTTCTCCAAGTTACGTGGTACCTTCCACAATCAAAATATCACAATTGATACCAACAAAAAAGTTTTGAAAGCATACGTTTGGTCGGTACTGTTATATGATTGTGAGTGTTGGAACATCAACGAAGAAACTCAAGGAAAATTAGAAGCAGCTGAAATGTAGTTTCTGAGGAGAGTGCTCCGTATATTATGGACAGAACACAAATCAAACAAGGAAGTCTTTGCCCTGGCCAATACCAAAAGATCACTCATCAATACAATACGAAAAAGGTAGATGAAATACCTCGGGCACATTATGAGACATCCTAACCTGGGAAGCCTTGTTTTGTTAGGAAAGATCAAGGGCAGGAGAGTCAAAAGAAGACAAAGAAAGACATTTTTACAGTCTCTAAACAATTGGACTTCGACCAACAGTCTTAGCTGTAATGAACTCATCCATGCCTGCAGTGATAGGATGGCTTGGAGTTGCATGATCGCTGATGTCTATATCAGGTTTGGCACCTGACCAACCAATTATACGTAACCTTTTTATACTAGTTGTTGATTATTTCATCAATATATGAAAATTATCAGAATGTCACGGGTAGACCATCAAACAAATGAGGCAGTTTTGAGTAAAGCTGGAGCAGAAAGGTGTCTGATAAAAACAATCCGTGAAAGGCTGAGTGGGTTTATCGGATATATCAAGAGAAATGAAGAACTAGAAAATCTGACCCTACAAGTCGTATGGAAGGCAAAAGAAGCAGAGAAAGACATAGATTAACATACACGGGAACTCCCAAGTGTTATTTTGAAAAGTGTATATCGGCAAGTGAGAGGAAAAGATTAGAGCTGGAGATCTGCTACATATGATGAGAGATAGGAATCTGTGGAGAACTATGATCCTCAACGTCTGGAATGGATATGGCACCAAGAGAGATACATATATATATATATATATATATATATATATATAATGAAATGTTATCGATACCCTTTTTAGTCTTCGGAGGAAGCATAAATAGATATCAAAGAAGGAGTTCAATCTTTGAGTCAGACAAATAATAGGCTTTCCTGGAACTAAATTTTGAGTTTTGAGAGAATCCTCAATCGTGAAATAGAGCTATACCAGTAACGAGGCTTACAAACAATGTGATTCTATCAACAGTTAAAGGACTTAGAAATACCAAGGGGATCGAATTGTTTAACGATGATGACAAGGAACTGCCTCTAACTGAGGTTAAAAAGAAACCGAAGAGGATGCAGAAGCCCAATAAAAAGTCTTTAAGAGGTCTTTACGGCATACCAAACAAAGCTGGTTCAGGTCCCTCAACAAGTACAACAAGATATCCATGTCTTATCGATTTGTGAATTTGTCAAACGTCACTGATAATTGCGATATCAAAGTAGATATTCAATTTTTGTATAAGCTCTGAATTTATGAGAAAACATCGAATACCCAAATTGTTGATACCTTACATATCTCAGTTTTAAACACACTGAAAATATCTGGTTATGAACCAAAAGAACACACGTATTGCTGAGATGGTACAGTCAAAGAGTACTTGCTAAATCAGCATGTACTGTTGAAAGACCAAGTGATGCCACCGAAGGGTCATCTTCAGTACATTGTAATAATTAGTGATTAAAAGACTAATTTATGGTAATAAAAAGGAAGCAGTATAAAGATACATTACCTGCAATATTGTGAAGAAAGACTTAATATTTGAACATATGTACCAGGAAAGAGGAGAAAATTAATTAACAACACCACATTTGAAGTCATCATGGAAGATTATATAGGGAAGATAGCAGAACAACAGATTATATTAATAGACTGGGAGCCGTGTCATTTAGGCTTGTTAGCTTTCAAACTACTGGTATTTTTTTGTCAAACGATACCATCCAGTTGAATATTGACATTTTATTACATTGGATTGCACATGGAGGAAGTAACTGGGCAACAAAATACAATGTCTCCTCCCCTTTTCTTTTCATCCCACACCTGCATTTCAGATTTCATCTGATTGTCGATATATTCCTCTTATCCTAGATCCAAAATTCTTTTATATTCTGTCACCCCACTTTAAAGCATTTTGAAATACACTTACAAATAGATTCTTCCTGAGGTTTTCTATTAATTAGAGTGAAAAGACTAAATAACCAAGGATTTAATAAGAAGGGGAAAAGCACGCTATTAGCTTATTTCTGTCGTACCAGTGAATTTGATACTTTGTTAAAGTAATGTAATGTTATATTTTAATTATGTGTAGATCCACAGTTACAATACAATAATTAAATTGTGAGGATTGAAACAAGTGATCTATTTTGTAAGATGGGAACTTTTACAGCTGCAGAACTCTTTTGCATACTTCTGTGAATTTAGTGTGAGATTTTTTCGCTCTTACTGAGAAAAAGAGAATTATAGAAGACCACCCAGATTATAATCAGGGCAGGTCATAGAAAATGTTATCAGCCAAACAATTTCAGAAAGACATTGTCTTGTTTTATTAATCAAGAAATCAATTAGGCAGGGTCGAAAAAGTTCTAAATGCAGAGAAAATGTCGTAAACAATATTTTGTTGGATGTAAATACTGTATACCATTTTTTGACTTTGGTCGTATAATGTTGTAGTGTGCTTTTTTTTGTGAATTATCTTTGAGAAGACTAAAAGAAACTTCAATGTTGGGAGTTGCTACAGGACTTTTTACTTTTTATATGTTAATTATTTATACTTGTCTCTGTTCTTTGTCCCAATTCTAGCACTGAACAGAATTACGAGCTCCGAGCAATTTCATGTGTAAGAAAAAGTCCTATCAGGCACATAAAGTTTTAAAAATCATGCAAAACTCGAGCCCTGTACATTTTGCATAGTAAGCTGATGATCAAGTACTTGCCTATTACTGCTTTATTTTAAAAAAATAAACAAGAAACCAAGTATTATATCTATTGATATAATTATTGGAGAGATACAGAAAGCGAGACAAACACAAAGGGAAAGAGAGAGAGAGAGAGAGAGAGAGAGAGAGAGAGAGAGAGAGAGAGAGAGAGAGAAAGAGAGGACAATACCTTGCAGGAAAGGAATTAATCAATTCAAATATCCTTCTATCTCCAGATAATATAATCAACGTTCTATGTCTTTGCCAGATTCATATATTTAAAAAAAGTTCTGCATTGTCGATTTAAATTATTCTCTTTTCCAGTAGCTATAATGATTTTTTTAAAAGTATAATTAATAATTCATTAGGTTATCTTTTTGGTACAATTTTTCAACGTTTTAAGGGGTCAAAAAAGAAATTATAAAAATAATGTAACAATGCAACAATGTACAATGTACAGTGTTCAATGTACAATATAAGGTATAAAATGTACAATATACAGTGTACAATGCACAATATACAGTATGCAATGTACAATATACAGTGTACAATGTACAATATACAGTGCACAATGTACGATTGACAGTGTACAATGTACAATGGAAAGTGTACAGTGCACAATGTACAATGGACAGTGTACAATGTACCATGTACAGTGCACAGTTGCAATAAATAGATATTGTGTACAATGTATAGTGTACAATGTACAGTGTACAATTTCAATAAATAGATATTGTGTACATTGTACACTGTACATTGTACGGAGTAAAGTGCACAATTTACAATGTATAATGTACAATGTAGAATTTAACAATGTAAAATCTACTGAAAACGGCGAATTGGCATTATAAGCTGAAAATTAAAACTTCTACTTTTCTCAATCTTATATTAAATTTTAAAGGTCAATATACATTAATAATAAAATGCACAATTGCATCAACTTTCTATAATAATTTCATGTAATTCTTTTTGGATAGTTGGAGAATCTTATGAAATTTTAGAGTGCTTGGCTTCTGCAAAGTTCTTAGTCCACTTGGTTTAGTAGTGTACTGACTTTATTTTGTTTTGATTTTGGTTCTGCAAGTAGATCTCTAATATACAACCGTAAAATACTGAAGTTGTAGAAACTAGAAATTAATCGAAATTCCACTATAGTCTATGCATATTTGTTTACAAAGTATGAATCTACTGGAAAATTTCCTTAGTATTCTCCGGTATAGAGGTATCTAAACGTGATCCTTTTTGGACGAGACAAGTGTTAATCAGAAACAAACTACATTTTTTGGGCTAGGTTGCTAACATTTGACTGTTTATGCTATGAAATGCCTTAAAAATTAGTGGCTGTGTAGTTAAATTATTATGTAGGAGGTTCGGGGTTTGAGCCTCAGCCCTGTCTTTGAAAGTACCACGCCCAGCTTATCTCTCCTTTATCAGTGGTACACTATGTATGTGTATCTGTTTTTGGATATAGAGATGGGGGAAGCAAGTAAACAATAAATAAAAAATTAAATAAAAAGGTAACCGCTTGCACTGAAGTGGCTTTCAGTCTTGCTTAGGGCTACAGAAAACATTGAAACTTTTTCAAATTTGTGATTAGTCTAACACTGAAAAAACAAACCTGTTTTGAGAAAATTGGCATAGAATTGTACCAAAGCGAGCATCTTGAAAATTCAATTATGTACTAATAAAACTACTTTACAGCTCACACGAAAAATGTCTTTTGTGACCAAAGAAAACAATTACTAAGATTAAAATTATTTCCAGAGTCTCATAAATTGGAAAGCTTCTCTTGATATGAATCTCACGAAATGATACATTTAAGGATAGTTTATGAAACTATGCAAAGACAATTTGCTAGACAATTTGCTGAGCTTGGAGGGGCTCTTTAAGTATCATTTGGGACATTAGTTTTCAAGCATGATTTAGTAAGTCATTATAATACTTAAAACTGGTCTTATGTCAGACATTTGGTACAATGAGAATTAAAATCATAGAAAGCAATTAACAGTAAAATAGGCCAATAAAGTTAACCAACCCTCAGAAGTTTCCAAGATACCAATATTCCTCTCTTTGTTTACTTGTACAAATTAATTGACTTGGGAGGTAAATTTTTCTCACTTGAAAAAGGAATTTTCAGTCTAAATGCTTGACTTGCAGCTGATAAATTTACCAGGTACGTCTTTTCTAATTTTTTTTTGTGTTTTTTACGTAGCCCCTATGCTTTCAAATTTTCTAAGTGAATAAAATGTTCTTTGCTCTGAGTTTTGTTTCTAGTTGTCCTAAATTTGAGTAAAAAAAGAATCTGATCTTTTTCAATGCAATTCCTCGAGCATTCTTGTTTTAATTGTACGTCTTTTATTTAATAATTGTAATTGAAAATAGGAGATGATATGACCAAAAATATACAGCTAGATCCTGAAAAGAAAACGCATTCTAGAAAGAGGTACAAGAAATAATCAGAGAATGAAGGAAGAAATGGAGACAGCAGAAGAAAGTTGATATTTTAGAGGAGGTTACTTTGGCATAAAAACGTTAAAAGTTCAGT
The DNA here is from genome assembly GCA_003991215.1 of Morbakka virulenta. Taxonomy (NCBI): domain Eukaryota; kingdom Metazoa; phylum Cnidaria; class Cubozoa; order Carybdeida; family Carukiidae; genus Morbakka; species Morbakka virulenta. The sequence goes on from RDPX01000151.1 coordinate 246,532, forward strand.
TACAGTAAATTTGGCACAACACTAGTGTTGATACCATTGTGTATTTAGAAATTGGCTTATGGAGGAAAGTTAGCAATGTGTTCAGCAAAGAAATCAGTGAGTGTTATGCATGACATATATAGATTAACTCTTAAATAGCTATATATGTGTGTGTGTGTGTGTGTGTGTGTGTGCGTGTGTGCGTATCTGTTTGGCTGTATATAAGAAGATTTCAAGTTTAAGTGACTTGATTCCATCTTTTCAACCAAATGGAACATTTCATTCCCTCTGACTCAAAAGATGCCTTTTGTGAGATTAATACCTTTCTGGGTATATTTATGACAAATGTGTTCGTTGAGTAGCTATAACGATAGAATTTTGTAATATATAATACTGAAACCCAGTGGAATCAAATTATCCCGAAACTGCAGTTGAAAGGTAGGCTTCGATTACTTTTAGGAAAAGCATCATTATTTTTTTAAGATTTTTTTGCATGACTAAGTATCTTATTTTTTTAAAAAAAAGTCCTTTAGATTAATCGAAATGTATGGGCATCACAACAGTCAAATTTTATTTACTTTTGGAAAAAAATACGTGTAATGTTCTCTTCGCTTCATTTGCCAAGTGTTCTCTCCCTTTTTAAGAGACTGCGTGTTAGCGACGTAAAAAAAAAGGGGTGTTGAATTCTTTTGTTGACAGTCTAAGTGCTATTCCTGTTATTTGTGCAATTCTGACCAGATATGTCGAAATAAAGGTATTTAGATAGGTCTTTTACAGTAATTACAATATAAACATGAAGAAGAGAGAGATATTAAGTGAAACATCAAGGAAGTCGTTGATGCGATTAGTTGGAAATAATCGACAATAATATTTATTGTCCTGTATCTATTCAAACACTTGTTAACGCAAAATTACCATACCTTTCCGGTAGAGAAATCAATTTTCCGAAGCATTTTCCAAACTTATTGTTTTAATATATATGCAGTATTTTTCAAGTATCCACAAAATCAATAAAAAATATTAAAAGCAAATTCAAGGAACTGCTAATATTTTCAGTGTTCTTAATTAACAGTTATTTTTGCGAAAAGAATTTGTGTCCTAGACCCAAATAGATTAGAAATAATATTAGTGTGTTCCAATACAATTAATAAATGCCACGTTGAATACCTCTTTATAGATGTATTAAAATATAGACAAAAGAGCGTCTACTTCAGCATTATCAACTATATTTAGTTTCGTAGCGTTTAATTTTCACAATATTTTTTCGTTTTGTAAAATGTTTAATTTCCAAAGTGATATTTTTAGATCTTCGCAAGAATTCGCCTAAAATTTTCCTCAAAACAGTAAAATAATATATGAACTGATGGTGAAACTTACATATTTCTGTTGTTTCGTATTTTTTCTTTGAATGTTAATTCAAATATATTTTCTTACTACAAAATCAAAATGCTTTCTATGTCCTGAAAGATAGTTCCAGCATCGATTAAGACATCATTCTTTATTGGACTACTTTTTTCAAAGCAGATTATACTCTTGATGACGTCTGTGTAAAACGAAGTCTAATATTTTGCTCTGGTCGAGTACTCTGCCGAGATTAATAATACAATGAGCACCATAGAGAATACATTATTTATTTCCTCCAGTGATAAAAACATTGTTACTTAACACTAAATTACTGGCGACCGTTACGTTTCGTCAGGAATATTACTGAAGACGAATTTACACACTTGCGTAGAGAGGCTGGGTGGGTGTGTCTGTGTGTGTGTGTGTGTGGGGGGGGGGGTGTCAATTACTAACATCCTTGCTGTTTTAGTAGCAATCTGCTTTATATTATTTTTTTTGGTAACTATTGCACTCAGTAAACCTACACAGTAGACAGAAAAAAAGCTGGTCAGGATTAACAAGTAACTTGAAGCAATATAAACAGTAGCAAATGGTAAACAGAAAGTCGTAAAGAGGTGGCAGTCATTAGTAAACATATGTAAGGAAACTGGAAGCTGTAAACAGGACGTTGATAGTATAAAGCAATGAATAGTTAATCCTAAATAAAGAATAGTAATTTACAGCTAATATATAGAAGATATTGTTCAGTAAACAGCATTTAGTAAATTGATAATAATTTTGAAGTAAAAGAACATGAAAAAGGAACAGAAAAAATATATTTTTTATTCTATCTTTAATTTAATTTGGAAAGATAGAGAATTTAGTAGGCTGGTAAAACTTGTCTAAGAGACTGCAAGCTTACCAGAGCTAGTCTCTATGTTGCCTCCTTGAAAATGCTTGAAGTCATAACTTCTGGAAGCACTGAGTTCGATGTTTAGGGGGTAAGTTAGGAAAAGTTTAGCTCTACGTTTTAAGGATTGGATATTTAAAACTCATAGTGCAAAAACCTGACCTGTTGTTCTATTTTTACCTATTGTTGTAGTTCTGAATGGCCTGTAAAACATATATATGTGCTTTTTGTAACGTTTTTTAACCAGTATAGCTGATGAATGTAAGACACGAAACTATAAGTTCTATACACAAGTTTTGAGTTTTCTCTTTTACCTTGTGTGTATATATATAAATAAATATATATATATATATATATATATATAAATCAATGCATAGAGCAGAGCAATCATATATATATATATATATATATATATATATGTGTGTGTGTGTTTGTGTGTTTGTATGTGTATTTTTGTGCATGATAAAGTGACATCTACTCTATGTAAAAATATTTTTAATGGTAGCAGGTAGTGTGAATTTGCATTTGCAATTTGCACAAAGTATGTAGCTGAAATGAAGTTAGATTCTGTTAGTGGTCAATGTAGTGCAGATCATGTGATACATAGTATGTACAATTTTCAAATTGCACATTGTCATGAAACAAGAATTGTANATCATGTGATACATAGTATGTACAATTTTCAAATTGCACATTGTCATGAAACAAGAATTGTAGAAGACAACAGCAATACAAACTTAATAATCACTTATTAGTGAGCACTTGACATCTCCGCAATTAAAGTAAAAAAAGCAAGTGTCCTATCATCACCGTTCACCGTGCACCGTTCACCGTGCACCGTTCACCGTGCACCGTTCACCGTACACCGTACACCGTACACCGTACACCGTACACCGTACACCGTACACCGTACACCGTACACCGTGCACCGTGCACCGTGCACCGTGTACTTTCTTCAGGAATGTTAGGTTGTGCATTAATGTTGTAGGTAGTCACATCTCATTACAATTGGTATATGGCGTAGCGTACCCCTTTATGGACAATCATTTGATTAGTAGTCCCAAAGCTTTTATATCATACACTCTCCTTTACTTTATAATCACTGTTAGAAAGCTGAAGCTTTGTTATAGTATTGTTATGTATTGGATATAGTATTGCTATGTAAAATATCTTCTATTCATTCTATCAGAGAAGTTAGAAAAAGGAATAAAATGTTTTGATAAATCCAGCGATGCTCAGGTTTTCATCGGTAGCATTTTGTTACACTTGTCCTTGAAAAAATCCGACAAGGAGGTTTTTAAAACCTAGAAAGTAAATAGAAAGAATAAGCTTGCGATATAAACATAAAGCTATAAGATTTAACTAATAAAGGTTTTAAAAGTATCAAGCAAGAGTCATTTAAGGCATTTAAAAGGCAAAAAACTAAAAGTGAAATTTTAACTGAATGAAAAATGAATTAAATAAGACCGATCAGCCCATATGTTCACCCAAAATTCATCAACTTATCAAATTCAACACTTTACAAAAATGACTTAAAATCTATTGCCAAGGTTTGCTACATTAAGGTAGTACATCAGACTATGCAAGCAGGTACTGATATGTTGGCAGCGGAAACACTGAAGCTGCAATTGGCTGCTATCCACTTCTTAGTTTCCGGAAACACAAAATAATGCCTGAACATTACAAATCCAGCACGTCCAGTAATTATTGACGCAAGAGCTGATAGACTGATTGAAAAATTGGAAACAAAATGATCGGTGCTCAAGGGAGCGAAGACGGGGGTCAAGACGGTGTGTCCATCGATTTCGTAGTGGATCACTTTAATGGAAAAAACCCAGAAGAAACCTTAATTTTTTAACCAGATCATGTCAACAAAAACTTCATAACTTTTTATACGATTGTACTTTTAAAAAGGGAAAGTCGTTAGGAACATTTCTGCACTAAGAGAAAGTTTTAGTTTGTCAAACTGACTAGTATGTAAAGTCAGTGCTTTGGAGTTCCGTAAGGGCTATAAGGTTAAAAACGTATGTATGTCTGTATGTATGTATGTTACTTCCAAAGTGGAAAATTTCTATGTTATTTGTAAATGTTGTTTTCCATTTTCCTAATTTTTCTGGGAAAAATGCCATAATGTTTTGGATCAATCATATTCTAAATATCAATGACTGTTCATTATGAATGGGGAGGATAAACATTAAGTTAATCACGTTTATCCTGTGCTTAATCTTAATTTAGAAGGAAAAATAAGGCATCGAGTCTGATTGCTCTATAATCATCTGGAAAAGAACTACAAAGCTTGAGTCACATCCAACGATTCAGCAAACTGAACAAAAATTACTCAGCATCTTTGGTAAACCAGCAGATATCCTAAACTCTATGACACAAACAACATTTCTGTATCATTAAAAGTAATATAGAAATTATAGTTTCTCAACACCAGAGCGTGTTGTACTTGGGTTTGACTTCTTGTCTAATTTTGCACTGTTTTCCTATATCTGTATTCCAAGCAAAGCATCATCTGATGTAATTGCTTTTTGTCGAAACCAAAGAAACAAGAAAGAAGGCAACATCAAGCGTCACTTGCCGAATATTCGGAAATTGTCTTAAATCTTTGATGCAAGAATTCGATGCCCCTTTTAACTGCTGATTTTAAATCAATGCAAAATGTGGCTTATCGAGGTCGTATGGAAAGCGTTGCAGAGCTACTACCAATTGAGAAGGATATTGAAATTGTAGTGATTGATTTGAAAAAACCATTCACTCTCTATTCAAGGAAATGTGCAGGAAATCTAATTACAGATAATTGAAATTGTACGTTTATACTCAGTTGAAGTTAATAACTTGAATTCTCTTAAATTCAGAGTCGTCTGTGGGGCTAAGTACCACTGAAGGCTCAGAAACGACGTCTTTCTTACAAGAATATCCAAATAAGGTATTGTTTATGCTCACTAAAATACGTCCGATTTTAAAAAACCCCAGATAAACATGGGATAATAACTCGTCAATAGAAATCGGGAAATCTGTCCTGCCTTTTCCAGTCTTTATTCTTACATTTATGATATTATCATAACTGTGAGAAGTGCAGAATCACAGCACGTGATGTGAAGCACAACGGAGAGAGAGAGACAGAGAGACAGAGAGACAGAGAGACACAGAGAAAAACAGATGCATGGAATTAATAAAATGCTACATTACTCTTAAATGAAATCTTTATCGTCGTCATGGGACGAGTCCTTTAATTATTCTTGTGAAAACAAGAGAAGGTCCTTTGCAGGTAGTTTACGACTGCAGTAAATAAAAATTACTTGGCTAAGAAGGAATACTAGCCTCTTCCACATTGCCGTGATGCCCCATAAAGGAAACATCATTCTCGCAAACTCCAAATGATTCTTCTGGACATTGGTCAAAGCTCATAGCTGAAGAGGACGATGGGAAAACGACATTGTACTGTCCAAAGTAAAATTTGAGTTGAAGTTTACGACCTAATTCAGTTGTATAATTTGGGGAGTTATATGCTGTAATGGTATGGCTATTTCATTACCTAGTTTTGTATCTTAGAAAGCGTTAACTTATAAGGCTTGGATTTTTTAATTTCAGTGTGACATATGAAGCAGGCCTCTATCCACAACCTGGATGCCTTATCTAAAAATATCGTAGCAATTACTCACTACCAATCAATTTGAGAATAAAAATTATGCATTGTGTCACAATAAGTAAAGATTCTGTATTCGATTAAAAACAAGAAAAATGTAAAGAGTCTGTTAAACCAAATGCAATAAAATGTATTAGAACTGAAGAGCAAACTCCGTAGGCGAAATTAAAGAGAATTCAAACCCAGTTGCAGATAAAGGAAGGTACCAAATAAATTCGACCCCCTTATATTTCCCCAATTATTGCATAAATTAACTGAGGAGGCCAGGCTTAATGGTTAGTGCAACTACACCGTAACCAAGAATTCCCAGTTCGATTCCCCGAGCGGGCGCTTTTGAAATTTCATAAAGGAAGAAGCTATTGGTTTGCGTCAGGAAGGGTATCCGGCCAAGAAACTCACTGCCAAACCTGAGTCCCTATGAAGGGCACCGTCTGAGCCTCAGTTACTGTTGGAAAATGACGTTAAAACCAAAAAGAGAAAAAATGAAGTACTGAGGGTTTAAAAGCAACAGGTTAGGATTCTATAACAACTGAATATTCGCTTACAGTAGTCTCCCTAATTGAAAATAATAAAATCCAAGTTTAGCACCTGTAAAGCTGTGCACACAAAAGATACGAAAGAAAAAAATGAGCTGATAAGATCCACTGGCAACATATAACAAATACAAGGTAATAATTTAGTAAGCATTTGATTATTAAACGCAGCATTTTTGAACATTTTTGTTTTAAATCACTATGAAGCTTAGCTTAGATATCATGGGAAGGAAACGTAAAATAAATCATTAAACCATAAAATACTGAAAATTTTGAAATTTTATCGAATTACTAAACTCAGCTTGAATTAAGAAATGTAAGCCTTTTAAAGCAGCTTTAATTAACCTCTGTGAAAAAGGAAAGTCAAATATAGACAAGGTCTCATGTTTCTAAATCCCAGTTTCACATTTATTTCGCTCTGGTCTTTTTGAAAATATTTTAGGAAATTAAGTTTCAAGAAAACAAGGTTTATTCAGCTGCTTGTCTGATAGCTATATAACTCTGCCTTTGTTCAATCAAACTTTTAATTAACAGACGTCGCCAGACGTAAGCGTTTTGGGAAGAATAAATATTAATCTTTTAACTTAGTGGTCAATCTACTGTAATACTACCGAGCATACAAAAACAATGCTTTAACATGATGGCAGCCAGTCGTATTTAGAACTCGGTGTAGAAAGAGTTTATTTCAACAATAAACTACAAACATTCGATTAAATGTTTTCAGTAAATGGTACTGCATTGGCTGTTAAATTGATTGCTCAATTAATAAAAGAGTATTGAGGTCATTTATAAGTACAAAGATATTTCCCAAGTTCTGTTGTTCTGCAAAAGTAGTGTGTGTGTGTCTACTGAATACCCCTATAAATTAATTTCGGATAACATCTGATTTAATCAATGTGACATTTATTAGATACTAAAATTTTGAAGAATAACCAGTCCTGTACAGTGGGGTTCCTTGGGTGCGAACGATCCACCTTTTGCCCCAAAATGCCCATTTGGGGAAATAGTCCAGGCTATTCTATTGCATTTTTTAAGATTAAACAAAACTAGATATACTACAAAACGTATTTCAAAGTATTTGGTCTTTAACAACCCTGAAGGAGCTATTTAAGAGGTTAAAGGAACAAAAAAATTCTTCGCCCTTAAACTATGTTTGAAGGTATTTAATAGCTACCACATCAATACTGCTTTCCTTGTTAAATATCAACCCTCCTTTTTAGATTTCATCCCAAATCCTAATAAGATGGAAAATAAAGTTAACATTGTGACAAGTTATTTTTATTTGAAACCACATAGTTCTTTAATTTTAATGGGGCAGTTTTTCTAACAGCGGCTTCAAACTAAAATCAACCAATGTCCCTCAAATCATTTCCTTTGAAGCTAATTACCCACCACAACTTCAGTTTGCCCTTGGAACATTTTATCATGTGAATTGATCTTTTCCTAACTTTGTACCTCAAAATTGCCAAACGTTAAAACATACTAAGAGTAAAACTAAAACTTAACTCTCAAAATTAAGGCTCAAAATTTTTATTAAACACTCTTGCTGAAGTTGCCTATTCAGCTCTCTCTCTCTCTCTCTCTTTCTCTCTCTCTCTCTCTCTCTCTCTCTCTCTCTCTCTCTCTCCTCCCTCTCTCTCTCTCTCTCTCTCTCTCTGCTCTGTCTCTCTCTCTCTCCCTCTCTCTCTCTCTCTCTCTCTCTGTCTCTCTCTCTCTCTCTCTCTCTCTCTCTCTCTCTGTCTCTCTCTCTCTCTCTCTGTGTCCCTCTCTGTCTCTCTCTTTCTCTCTCTGTCTCTCTTTGTCTCTCTGTGTCTCTCTGTGTCTCTTTCTGTCTCTCTCTCTATCTCTCTGTGTCTGTCTGTGTCTGTCTCTGTCTGTCTCTGTCTCTCTCTTTCTCTCTCTCTCT